>JANHFS010006493.1:78769-93072 GCA_032467975.1 Trimeresurus albolabris | reverse complement strand
TTGTTCATGCTGTGTGGGCGTTTTTCTATCTCGATGGCTTCTCTGATTATTCTGTTGTTAAAGTGTTCAGTTTTGGCAATAGTTCTGGTCTTTTTAAAGTCAATTTCATGTCCTGTGGTTTTAAGGTGTTGGACTAGGGAAGAAGTTGGTTCCTATATAGGTTTTTTTTTTTCTCCTCAGGAATCTTTCCTCTAGTCTTCTCTGGTATTCCCACACTTTTATGGTTTTTATCTCTTCCTAGGCTCGTGTCATGGCAACTATTGGGGTTACAAGAGGACTTGGAGATCATGACCTGAAAGTGCATGACTCGACCATCTACATTAAACCTTTTTTATCTTCATCACCAGAGGTAGAACATTCATATATCTATTATGGGGGAACGTGAAATAAACCAATATTTTTCTTAAAAAACAGTGAAACATGTATAAACTTCCTTTGTGTTATTATTTGTGTGTGTAAAAGATTTTAAAGTGAGTCCACATGAAAAATACTCAAATTAAGAAATATCATTACTTAAGGAACAGATGATCAAACCAAGTATTTAATGGGATTTATATATTTTATACTTAAAACTATTAGAGCAAGTGGGCGTGTCAAATCTTTTTTTATTGTAAATCTGCAGGCATAATCTGTCTTTTTAAAAAAAATACTTTATGATATCAGTATTGATTTTATTTGAAAACTTCTATGAGCCTTTCCAATTGAAAAAGAGGACATATGTGTAACTAAATAGATATGAAGTCATTTAGAAAGCCCTTTTTTTAAAAAAAAGTAGAGATAAATGCCTTGAAAGGCTCTGACATACTGTACACATATTATAGAAGGCATCATAGACATAGCTTTTTCTAGGAGTAGCAATTCCTTCTGACTATTGACAATGATGTTTTAAGGTTGAAAGGGTGGGCATAAGATGAGGAAATTCTATTTTTATGAATTATTTTCTGCCGAGAGTGACCTAGTATCAGTGAAAGATTTGGAAACATATTACAATTTTTTGCCTATTAAGACACAATACTCCGAATTGCCTACTAGGTGATCAAAAGCATGCCATCAGTGTAAGTGGTTTCTTCCTTCTCTTCACTACACGGAGTCAATTTAAGGCAGCTTTGTGTGTGATCCTGTGATTATGTACAATATGATGTTTGGCTTTTAGTTAATGAAGTAAATGAAGCGAATATTGCCAATCACTTGTCTTAATAACTTTATAACTTGGTTGATGCTTTCACATGCCACAAATTCAGTAATTTATTTATTGCTTCTGGAGGACCTTGATTTTCCAGGCTAAGTCCTTCAGGAGAAAATATTAAATGTGGCGTCCTGTCATTTTTTGATACATATGTGATATCCATTTTGTCTCCCCCCTTCAAATAATCTTTCATCAATGTTGTAATTCAAAAGTCAATTTATCAGTCAGTCAAAATTACAGTTCAGTGTGTTAAGCCACTTTAAATCCTTCCTGTAGATTCTCCTCTAAAAGATTAGCCAAAAGCCAAGGTTTTTCTTTTCCATAAACAGTTCTTAGATTTAAGCAACAGTCCAGGTCCTTTTTTCCCCTTTCAGATACTTTTTAATCTTATAACTGGCTCTTTCTTTGTTCCCAGCTGTTTTCAATGTTATTTGCAATTCAAAGAAACAGCTTTTTCTTTATTTCTAGGCATTCTGACAATTTCTGAGTCATTATTGTTAGTGTTCTATGCTCTGATTCTTCACTAGATGTCAGCAATTATTTCTTTTTTCAGTTTTTTTTTCAATCAAAAAGTTATTTTTGTTGTATATTTTTATAATTCCATCAAAAACTCTTTAGGGTATAATCTTGACAGTTTCTTAGTTCCTAGATTTGCCCAGACTGTAGTATTTTAAACCAAATTTTAGTATACCTCTTTCCTCAATATTAATTCGCCGCTTCCATCTATAAGGGAATGGGGATATAGTCCCCTCCCTTCACTTCCAAAGGTTTCCTTGCTTTGGGGATCTTTTTCAAGGATTCAATTAGTAGATAGAAGAAAGAAGATCAGTACTCTCACCAGTTCCAAGCATGCTGTTCACCAATGTTCAGGTTCGTGCTCTGGGACTTCGGCTGCAAGTAGCTTGGGCTAGACGCTGATCTCACACTAGCCTTTCTCCTGTTGGGTTCAGAGGGCTTCCCCTGGATCAAACGAAACGATTGCTGTCACTTCATGATCAACGGGGTGCCCCTCCTTCATGGTCACCTCTTTGGGGTGACTTCGGACCTATCTAGGGTTCCCCCTGGCAGGACGAAACTAGCTGTAGGGAGCAGAGGCCTGCTCTCGTACGGCCATGCGCTACGGGCGCAAAACCGGAAGTCCTTTGCTGACCAATCTTCTATTGATCAGAGAATGTCTTGATTTACTGAGCACCTGAAAGATGAAATCACAGTAACATCTGGATTACTTGTGGAGGAAGAGAAACAAATACTGATCAAGCACAGCTATGAGCTCATGCATGAACCTATACAATGGTGATAAAAGCAGCAAATTTTTCTTTTTCTCTGCTGTTATTGAATCAATCTGTTGCCATTAGAGTTCCTGTTTATTGGTGCTCAATTCCTGTTTGGGAAAGATGATCAGAAAAAACTGCTTCCAGCTGTTGTGAGTGGTGACTACAACACTTTGCTGATAAAGGGTGCTCTTCTTTACCATAGTTTTTGTCTCTTTGTGGAGTCTGAAGTGCTGCCTGAGGAATGTCCTGCACTCTTAAATGGAACCTTTTCTGTAGCAGTCCCTGCTCTTCCCTGAGGCTCAGCAGGCCTCTACCCTCCAAGAAGCACTGAACACTTGGCTTTTCCTCTTGAATAGGGCGAGGTGGATGAAAAGTTATTACAGTTATGTCAGAAGTTCAACTTTGGTACAATGTTTTAATGTTTATGGTTTTAATATGTTTATAATTATATTGTTTTATTATTACATTATTTAATTGCTGTTTGGGAACTGCCAAAATTTGATATAAGATGGGCAGCTTTATAAATGTTATAAGTAAACAAACTGCCTTTCAGTTGTAGACCCTAATTAGGTAACCTTTGCCTCTTGCAAGTTAAATCCGTGCTCCTCCTGGCTCCTTCAGGTGATAGTAGTGGTAGTGGAGAGGAAGCTGAGTAGCTGAGTCCAGGAGGTAGGGAGTGAGGACAGCCACTTTGAAAGCAGTGGGGATATGCCTCTTTCTCAACAGCTTCCCTGGTTCCAGCTCTGTTGGGAAATTATCATACGGTCTCCTGATTTCCCTTTGGGAAATAAAGTGGCGAAAAATCTATCCATTTGTACAGTGCCCAGATGAAGAGGATTAATCAAACAGCTTTCAGTCTGATCACAACTTAACATTTTGTGACCTAAAATGAGGCAGGTGCTTTTTCTGGTCTTACAAGACTTCTCAGTAGCATCTGACACCATTGATCATATTCTTCGGGTCTCCCTATGAGGATTGGGAGTTGCAGATACTGTTAAGATTAATTGCCCTGCTTCCTGAGTGTGCATTTCGAGCATTTACTGGTGGGGTGCCCCCAAATTTTCTTTGCTTTTCACTATCCATATAAAACCATTGGATATCAGTGAGGTATTAACAGTGTGTTTTACATCTCCACCCAGTTTAAGATGCTGTTGAAGTCTTGATTGGGAGTTTGGAGTTGTTAGGACTTAGATGAATGCAGGCTGCTGTTCACTCTAGGAAGATGTAGTTACTATTTGTTCAGAAGATTTCTCTATTTATTCCAGTTGTAATTGAGGATAGGGTGGTATATCTCCTCAAGCAGATCTGCAACATTGGATCCTCCAAGAATCACGGCTTCTGCCAGAGGAGCTTGTTGAGACTGCTGCCAAGAATTAGCCGGGGACCAGTTGCAGCTCTATCTAAAGTGGGAGGATCTGGCAATGGTCATTCATGCCCTTATCATCACATGACTGAATTACTACAATATGCACTTCATAGGGTTGCCTTTGAAGACCCCCTGGACAAAGTGCAAAATGTCTATGTTCATGCTTATAAAATTTGCTTTATGCTTGTACAGTTGAAAAAAAATAACTCCATCTAATTACATAACACATTTTTGTCACAACAAAGGGCTTGATTAGTAGTTCCAGTTGTTTAATCTCCAACTTCTTTCATCTGTACAAATGAGGTTTTTTTGCCTCTGAGTTTCAAATAATTTAATTCACATTTGGTGCTCCTCTAATTAGCTGCTTTATATAGGCAGTCCTTCTGATTCAAAGAAGACAGGCTGTTGTGCAGTTCATCTGTGGACTAATTAATTACTTTAATCTAGCAGAGTTTGTTGTAACAATTATTCAATTTATTTTTGCTACTGATTTTTAAAGGATGTCCAACAAAAACAAATATTTTTCTTTCTTGCAAATGGAATCCTGAGGTTTTTCCACTCTGTAGATTCAAAACATACATCCCAAAGGTTGTAAACATTCTTTAAATGCTGCCTGAGTTACTTCTCTTTCAATCTCCAGAAATGTCTTAAGCAGCCCCCAATGAACGCTTTCCTGTTTTCCACTTCACTTCTGTGGAACAATCCCAGTTTGTTCTTAACTCTTAGTAATTTGCTGTATCCAGTTTTAAAGGTCCCATTTTTCTACAAGAATGAGCAGTTTCCTAGAGAAGGTTCTCAGCCTCTTTAGAACTTACCACTCCTTCCAGCATTAGACTAGTATAGAGATCACTGTAGCTAGCAAGTTAACAGCTGTAGATATTTTATTGCTTTTTGTTAGTCCAGAATCATGAAAATATGCTGTGACATACAAATATTTGTAAATAAATTAACTTTCCAAGGAAAACCATCACTGGTTGGATCTGTTCTGTTACTTTTCAGGCTCTTCAGGCTTCACTAAGAGTCTAATGCACAACTTTATTAATACAGAACCAATTCTGTACATAGGAAAATGCTTGCACTGGGTCCATTCCTCTCCCCTAACCTAATTAGTTAAAACATTGCTACCGTATTTCAGTTATCAAAATAAAAAGATAGTATAAATTATTCTTGTACCTGTAATTTATGTAATACTAATTAGCATCCATAATAGAACTCCTATTTTTTTCTGCAGTATAAATATACAATTTAAATCTAATAAAAATTACTTGATTAACTGAAAAGAATATGAAATATTCAAAGCAACAAGAATAGTTCAGGTTATTGGGGGAGGATACAGATTTAAAGACCAAGGGATAATTTTTTTCCATAATACGTTGGAACACATTTTCCATAATGTGCATTGCATAGTTACTGTTGTAGGTAGTGAAAGTTAATTGCTATTCTTTTTCTCCTTTGTCCCTAATGGATTTTTAATTATTTTCCTAACTTTACACACTTTGCATGTATTGGCATAAAAAGAAAAATATTATAATAGATATAGAAAAGAGAACTATAGTGCATTTTTCATCATTCTTAGCTTCCAAATACATTCCAGTTTAACATAAATGTACTCAACACAAACAGAAAATACAAGTATAAAATTAAATAGATTTGAAAAGATGCTTCACAAATATAAAAAAACTGAGTATGTTTTTAGTCTCAGGCTGTTTCACATATACATCTGTAGTAGCACCAAAATGAATGAGAAATGTGCATCTATTAAAAAGTGTAGTTTGAAATGATATGAATATTCAATGTAGTGCTTTTATGTGATTATTATTCAGCACAAAAATTACTCAATTTTTAATTTCCATTTGATGGCAAAGTAATTGAAATAAAGTTTATACATGTGTATTCATATACATGTCTGTTCATCAGTCTGTTAAGCAAGAGAATTTTTGAAAAAGAAATGATATTCTCCTTAAATTATAACAACAGTTAAAACAAGACATTACGGCAGCAAAGCTTTTTGATCATTAATTTTATTATTTATTAAAATTTGTTTTTATAACATTTACACCAGTTTTAATTAAATAAATTGTTCATAATTGTTAGAAATATATTTATTGAATATCCTGTGTAAAGGAATAAAAACTACCATCCTTATTTTGAAAAATGTGATTAGAAAAGATAAATTCTACAGTAAAATGATGAGGTGCATGGGAAAGCAAAGTTTTGATGATTAGGAGCTATTTGACCATTATCATGCAATGAAGTTGTGTTGTTCGTAGCAACAGAGTAGATAATATGTGGTTGTAAAGGTTGGACTTGAAAAAACCAAGACAGGAAGAAAATTGACTCATTTGAGCTATGATGCGGGAGAAGGCTTCTGCAGAGCATATTCCTTGGGCAGTAAAAGTGATTAAGAAACAAGTACTGGAGCCCATAACACCAGACCTATCACTGGACAGCAAAATCACAAAACTGCGTCTCACTTATTTTGGCCATGTCATGCAGGGGAATTCACTGAAGAAAGCAATTATGTTTGGAAAAGTTAATGTTAAAAGGGAACAAAGCTGACATTAGCCAGAGCATAGAACAACTCAAAGAAATAGCGCAAGATCAAAAGACATGGAGAGACTTGGCCCAAAAAAATCACCAAGAGTTGGTCACGATTGAATGGATAACATCACCATCACTTATAAGCTTTGAGATATTTTAAAAAGCCCATATACGGAATACCAGCTGTGTGGAAAATAATTATGCACACCTGTTCATTCCTGCTAACTGAATACTATAACACTCATAAAAACATCAGTAAAACAAGCCAAAACAGTATACAATCCACTTTCTTTATTTGAGCCTGAATGTTAATGAACTTTATCAATTTTCAGTGCATTCTGAGTTGCTTCTGACTTTGCTAACTCTGCAAGGGGCAGAGAAAAAAATTAAGGATTTAGAATTTTTTAAAGTAAATTGACATTATGAAAATTTTGGAATTTCACAATTTCTGAAAACATCACTAAGTATGTTATATCAAACTTTTTTTCATTTCACATTTGCCTGTTTAATTAAATTCGAGAAACTAAACAGTATTTTCCCCAGGATGAAAAACAGTAGAATTTTTAAAGAGCAGAATTTTATAGATATGAGAAGCATGATCATATTAAAAATAAGTACACAAAACATTTGGATTGAACAAGCGATTTTTTTTATATATTTGGAGCCAGTTGCTATTTCATCCACTAATGGGTTTTATTTAGCACCAAATAGAATGTAATTCTAATATTGCAAGGCAATCATAAAAAATGTCTAATGTGTTCATAATTGCTGTGAGATGAAGATTCAAAAATAACTTACCAATATTAAAAGTTATGTGTGGCATAAAGATAAATTATGCAAATGAATATGTTTTTGCAGTCTCCTAACATTCTATATATTCAGATATATCAATAGCTTCTAATTATACATATTTAATTAAACTGGATAAAGTCATGTAAATAAATGCATTTTAGGAGCAGCTATTCCTTAAGTACTAAAGAGGAACAGAGGAAAAACACATCAATAATAACATAACTAGGACAAAAAAGTTAATTGCATTTGTTAATTAATAAGCACGGGAAATAAATAAGATATGCATATCTTATTTATTTCAATTTAAATGGATACTCCTCTTGTCACACACTGGGTGATGCACAATTGAAACCATAAAACACACAATGCTAGGCCTACAATTAAAAAAAATCGGCAAAGAATAAAAAGCAATATATCAACCCACCCTGTAGGATATATACCATTCCGAAAGTTGCTTAATCAAATTATTTGGCGACAGATTATTTTCACTCAAATATGAATTAAAGTTCTCGTTTTTGTGACAGCTGAGATGGCTTTAAGCCAATGCATTGATGAGTGTGTAAAGAATAAAGCTATGTGGAGAATAAAAATGCTTTGATTTGTGTATAAGGAAATAGGGCACTTTAATGACCAGAAACATTTTGGGCCCATCCTCATTTCATTTACTTATCTTCTCCTTGCCAATCTCTAACACGCTATTTAGAGAAGTTCTTGTTTTAAAAATCAAATCCAGAGATAATAGCCAACGTAAATATATGGTCAACCACATTATTAGGTTCATAATGAAAGTTTATTGTTCTGTTTCCTAGTACAATAAACTACCAAGTTTGTACAGTATAAAATGACAATAGCACAAAGCAACAATACAAAGTAATGCTGACATTCTGTCAGGGTACAGCAGAGGAAATGGCTTCAGTACTGTCTTGCAATTCTACTGTACACATAAAAGCTAAGACTACCGATTTTAACATAAATTTTTTTCACATTGAGATGCAAGAGGATTTTATATAACTTGGGGATCCTGGATATCGCCAGTTAATAGGCAAGGAACACAATGAAATAAAAAATTCAAAAGGAAAGAATCACAAAGCTCTCTAGATGGGCAATGACATGTTCCATACCACTTTGTGTACATCTCTCACCAAAGCAAACAGCCTGCAAGAAAAACAAAAAGGTTAGATGATGAGCCAGTATATAGGCCTGGGAAAAGTAATACAGCTGAGAGTAAACCAGGATTTCCCCAATTTTTGAACTGTGCTATTCTTGTTCCTCCAAACTGCATATAGTCCGAGATCAGACAACTGACTTTAACCAAATGATTAAAATAACATCCAGATCCATCCCCCAGGTGCTCTTTAGCTCATTCTCAAATACATATGAAGACATAGAAAGTTCAGCTCTAACCTTAAAGGAAGACATCTTCCATGTGCCAACTGATTCAGATGTATTTGGTGCGATTGAGGGCTTTCTCAGCAAAATGACCACTTTCATCTGTGATTTTCTCCCAGTCTGTTTGTCCCACAACAAAACCAATGGCCCTCTTTCTGTCTGCATCCTTTTTTTCTTCAAGGTCTGCCCACCTTACCTATAAGAAAAAGATACACTGCTTGGGGAACAGTAATTTTAGGAAAGAGAAGCAGCATGCATAAATCCCTGATACAATTTTACACCCTGCAGAGATTTTAGACGATTAAGAAAAGTGATTAGCCATCACTTCACTTGAGCTTCCTAATGTATTTAGAGGTGAACAAAATTTAAGTCTTACCCATGTTTTAATTTTGTGATTTTAAGAATCAAGCATTTGGATGAAGATGATACTTATAAAGAGAAAAAGGATAAGAATATTCTTTTTAATCTTGCCCTCTTTCACAAACCTTCCTACTTGGAAAAATGGATGAAAAATTGATTTTTTTCAAAGAGTTTCATTTTTATTTTTCAGAGCTTGCTAACTTATATTTTAAATCCAGTTTCTTATTGGACAAGGAGCTATTTATTCCCTTAGAGTTTGGTGACTGTTCCACACACCTTTACAATTCCTCTAACAAGCTCTGAGGATACTGGTGCCTTTTTCAGAAGCACCAATAATGCATCTGTTTTCTGAATATATGGGAATGTTGCTAATTTTTTACCATTGGAGTTTTGATACTGTCTTCTTTGATTGCTGAAGTTAAATGTTGTTATATTCAGCTTCATTCTAGATATATATTACCAATATCGTATCATGACCATATAGTACCAATATCATATCATAACCAGTCTGATTTCAAAGTTTACTCTAAGCACTTGGGATACAAGTTCAACTTTCTTTCATTCATATTATTTATTTGTAAAAACTATACTAATTATATTACAATGAAACTGAGAAACAAAACACTGAAGTAATGAGGGGGTAAAAGATATGTCTTGTTCCATTGTTCCATTGACTTTGCAAGCTACAAAATTTGTTGGTGGGATGGACAGTCAAAAGCAGGAAAACCTCATGAAGATTTCTTTTATTGCAATCTAAGCAATTTTTGCATACCCTTTGGTAAAAAGGTGAAAAGCTATTTCAAGAAGGAGATATTGACAAAGTAATCAGACCACTCTCAATTGCTGAGACAACAACACAATGCTCCCTTGTCTTGATCCAGTTGCATTTAGTTGACTAGTTTGGATGGAAGAGGAATATGTATTCTACTGAAAAATAAGGTTGTGTTGGTCTAAAGTGGTCAGCCCACAGTCACTTTCACAGCTCTTGGAGTCCTCACTAACCATAACTACTGAATGATTATTGCCATTTTGAGATAATAAACACATAAAACCGTAAAATTTCCAATAGGCGGTTCAATGCTGAAAACAAATTGTCTCACCAACTCCATCCATATGTAACATGACTCCACCTACCATAATAATGTTAAGTATACTGAAAGGTTGTTCTCTCCAGATAGAAAAGAATCATATACTAACACAATCTATCTAATATACTTTTTAGCGATAGCATTCCATTAACAAACATATCACCATTGCAAGAGGGAATAGCCTCATATAAGTATTTATCCTATCAGAACGGCCAGGTTTTAAGAGCTTTCCTGAAGCTCAGTGCAGCTGGGGTATGTTAAACAAAAATGATATTTATTACCCTTTTTTTCCCAGGTTCAGAAGCACGACTATCATAATCATCTGGAAGCTGAAGGTAATCTTCCATTCTGCTGGCAATTGCTTCCCAGTCACGCTTCCTCTTAGTACCAGTTCGCAACCCATCCAATTTGTCTGAGAACAAACACATAGCCTTATGGTTAAATAAAAATTTGTAAACATAAACACAATACATGGAGATTTTCTTAAACAGATCATTGACAATATATAGTGGTGAAAGCCAATTAGTGGATGTCTTTGTGAGTGGCATAAATTCAAAATGGAGCACTCGAATTCTACCCTTTTGAAATTCAGTCTTTTGTGTGCAAAAACATGAACATGCATATGTGTAAGAGAAACTACTTCTTGCCTCGAATAGCTAACAGAATCCATGTACATGGTGACACTTCAACCACTTCTGATGACCAGTTTAGAAGTTCCATTCTATATTTTAAGCCAAAACTATGGAAGATGCATGAGATGTTCCATAAATAATGAAACATTATTTCAGAACAATCACCAGACAAAGAACTTGAATGTAATGCAGAATACCAGCTAAGGAGGAATTAAATCCAAAAGCAGATCAGAGTTTTTTGCCTTTGTTTCAGTAGCTGATACAAAGTTGAAATATGTGGTTGTAATAATTATTTGGTATAGATCAACACATTTTTCTAAACAGTATCTTTCAATTTTATTATTAAGAAGCCATTTCTACAGGCTACATGCAAGCACATATAAGTAAAACTGGTGTTTTTCTTACACAAAAACAACTGTTTTTCTCATTTACATTTATTATTATAAATACACCTGTATTTAAATGCAAAATGGAACATTTTAACTTTTAAATGATTATCACAGACTATTACAAATAGCAAATTCCATATTATGCTATTTTCTGAATGGAGTTTTAAATAACTTACATACTTATTTCTTAACAAACAGGCAGAAAAGTGGCACTGATGTGAAAATTAACGTATTCCATTTCTCTATATCAGAATTATCTCTCTCCTAATAATGTATATGTTTTTGTTATTTTTTAGTGGAAGAACTTAAAGTTTTGCAAAATTGCAATAAGTGGGCTATTAAACATAGTGTAAGACTTTTTTTTAACAGCCAATTAAACATTTTCTGCCTGTGTTTAGCTGTTAACAGAAAAAAACAATCTGGTTTAAGGTCTTTAGTTTCTCTGTCATAGTAAAATGTATTGAAATCTATTGAACATTATTCACAAATTGTCTTACTAAAACCAATTTCATTTAAGAGATAGATTATGAGCAGCATGAAATAATGTGTAAAAAATCATGAAGAAATATAGTGATATGTACATTTCAGGTTATATGTTATATATACTATACAGAAACTGCCACAAACTCAGATCACAATCCAAATAATCCTGCACACAAGCCAAAAATATTATTAATTAGGTATGTGTATATTGTGTGTGGTTCTATTTGCTAATTCTTCTTGCCTTTAAGAACAGATTCAGGAAAGAAAAGTTAAATGGGAAGGTGAGTATAAAAGGATATAAAAGCCTTGCTTTTTACTGCTGCAACCACAAATTGTTAATAGGCATATCTGGTCAACATGGAAAGATAATTCTTGTGTTCAATAGATACAAAAATAGTTTATGCAATATTCAGCTAGAAAACAAAGAAATTCTAAGGAACAAAGTTCTAAGACACCAAATTATATGAGTAGAATTGTGTCTATTTCCATCAAGTTTGATTTACTACTGCAATAATGGCAAGATTGATGCATGAAAGGAATTATTATGGGGTAAGTGATCCAAAGAATTAACAGTAGCACTAGACATTTTAATTCATATATTATTCCTTTATAAGCAAAAAGTTGGAAATATATAGGAGGAGACACTAATATAACATGCTGTATTATATTACAGGTAATATTTGAAACAAATAACATCTGAAATGTTTTTAGAATCAGGAAGCTAATACTTAGTGACATTTTATCAATTTTGTTAACATTGGGAGCACAACATTTGAATTTCAGAAGAACTTTGGAAAATGAACATTATCACTGTATTGTCTGACTGTGGTCAAGTTATGTAACTAAGAAGATGTGGGAGTGTTTTTGTACCTTTCATCAGTTTTTAATAATACTGACCAGAGTACATGCTTACATTCTCCATCTCCAATGGAAACTGGAGGTTTCTGTGTCTACAATTCAATATGACCAATTGGTTCCAAAAGATTGTGTTGGAGGATTGCTGCTTTGCTCCACTACATATTGTACATGCCTTAGATTTCTACAAAATTTCATTTGCCTGATAGTACTTAAAATCTACTTGACATTACTAATGTCAACAGGAAATCTACAGTAAATGCTTATCAGTATACCGTAAAACAGGGGTGTCAAACTCACGTCACATGACATGTCGCGATGTATCATGACTTTTTTTCCCATTGCCGGCAATGGGGTGAGCGCAGTTTTGACATGACACATCTGGCCCGTGGGCCAGCAGTTTGACACTCCTGCCATAACACAAAGAAAACCCCCACCCAAAACCTTTCTGCTGTCTTTTCATTAAGTTTAGAAAGACTGCAGATGTTCTGAACCAGGTGTTTAGATTTGATAAGCTGGAAGAAAATCAGTAAGCAGAAGTTAACAAGTATGTAACAACTGTTAAATTATATCAAAAGTGAAGGCATAGCTCATTCTCATTGTTACCGAATAATTGTAGTTTTTCTTATTTATGGTTTACATATTTTATTTATGTGCCATCCAACATCAAACTCAATACAGTCAGCTAAGACTGCAGCACATTGGTTGCCAAAATATAAAAGGATGGTCTGAGTAGTTTAACAACCTTTAATTGATCAGATCCCCTGCATGTGTGTGTTATTACAAACTGTTATAAATAAGCTATATACTTTCCATAGCTCATTTCTTTAAATCAACTTCAGCTGATACACCAAAGGTAGCCCTCTTGGGAGGTCTCCACACCATGGCAATACAGACACTGGACTAAAATGATTTGATTTATTTGGGGCTACACTAAGATCCTATTCAGTAATTTAAATTAATTCAGAGTGCAGCATCAAAAATGTAATCTACTGTAACAATCATCTTTGCATTGTTTAAATAACTTTATTATATTCAATAGTTTCCAATTATAAATGAATAAATAAATAGGCAAGCTCAGGACAAGGATTTTAGATCATGTTTAATAGCTCCATCATACACCCTGGTAAGAAGGATTGCCTTCTTTGCTACAGCTTTTGTTGGGAGTTTTTTACTGCTTGTTTTCACTAAAGCTCCTACAGGTTAAAATGGTTTTATTTTTTCCATAGTTTTATTTTGGCATTGAACTATTTATTATTCATTTTGATTATATGGTAAAGCTATCACAAACAAAACGTGAAGTGAAATAGAAATATTTTAAATCATTTCAGGACTTTTTATTTTAAAAATATTATTGTAAAAAGTGACATCAGTTCTTATGAGATTATATGTCCATTTAGAACAATCCACGAAAATAAACCATGTCACATGAATGCATGATGCACGAACGCTCAGAGATTCACCATATGTAGCATACACCACAGAGCTAGCAAGGAATGTTTCCATAATATGGTAGAAAGCCATATTACTAATTCTTTGCTTGTGACTATTTTAATGTATTTTATTGGATCAAGTTACGTTAAGGTTTCTCATTTTTATATCTTATACAATGCCACCGGACCCTTTGCCTCCTTTGCTTAAAATATCGAATTTATCTTAGAAGGAAAAACTTACAGATAATGGCATTACTAGGAAACTAAGTCATGCAACAGGAAGATAATGTAGCCTCCAGGATTTTGGGAGGGGGGAATTAGAATGATCTGAATAAACATGCAAAGAATTTAAGATGGTATACATGGATATAGAAAATTAAATCAACAATATGTTAAATATTGAAAAAATCCTTAATTGCGGCAAAATGTGTATACTTTTTATAGTCATTTAATAACTATCTGATAAATTAATCAAATTATTAATTTATATGGTATAAAAGATACAAAATCATGAT
>JANHFS010006493.1:27748-50719 GCA_032467975.1 Trimeresurus albolabris | reverse complement strand
CGCGCATGCGCGACGCCCCCCGCGCATGCGCGACGCCCCCCCGCGCATGCGTGGCGCTCCAGCCCCGCCCACCCGGTTCGGGGTCGCGCTGTTGGAGCGGTTGAGAACCGCTGGTCTAGATACTGTCTTCCCAATAATAGATATGTTCAACAATAGTTTGTCAATTATTGTAAATGATGTAATTTGCAATTTAACAGATATTTGGGAGTAATGGATATCCCTCCTTTGCAATTGGTCTTTTCAACTGTATTTGTTAAATAATACCAATAGAATTTACATTTCTAGCCTCATTCTAACTCGCTAATTTTTTATTCCAATTCTCAATGATTTGGAATTATACCTCCAAACATGGAAGGCCCATGATCATAAGGAGGGCGATCAGGCTTCCGCTCATATGACTGTCTTTCAAATCCTCCCCTTCTTGAGACTGAATGATCTTTGTCACGGTAAGACTGATTTCTTGAAGGAGATGGCCTGTCAAATGGAGAAAGCACTCATGTGAATTTATTTATTTAAACGACATTATGCTCATTTTATGTGCCCACACTTAGGGTGGCTCACTAAACAGCAATAAACCCCCCAAACTGACAATAAAGCCAGTGTCCAGAATGAATGCTCGGCATATTACACAAATTATCTAAAAATGTGGAAGAGAGTCTCCGATTTCCTCATTCGTTACTGCTACTGCATGCAATTAATATATGTATTTAGTAGGACCACTGTAAATAGCACATCTGTATAGTATATCCTACAGTGATTTTAGGGAAGAGGGCAAAAACCTGGTTGATCTCCTACCAATTAATGAACATTATCTACTAGAAGTTAATTTCTCAAAATTATGTCTCCTCTACATGCAAAGATCCTTTAAAATAAAAAAAAATCTATAAATTACCCTCAATTAATTTGAAATTATGATTTGTCCCCAAAGCAATTATTTAGCAAATGTTTATTTATTTATTTATTTATTAAATGTATAATGCCCATCTTGCCAAGAGGTGACTTTAGTTACAGAATCCAGTCCCAAAATAACTAAGGTATAGAAATTTTACTAAAGACAAATGAAAACAAATGAATTAAGGGTCCCTTGCTACATGCTTAACATGCTCTCAAAAATGTCACTTTTTCCTGAAAGCTTCATCTGATTCTGTTGAAAAATAAACTACAATGACTTTTGTTTTTCGGTGTTTTTCCGTATTTTCCTGTGAGGCATAAATTTTGCTTCAGATCAGGCATGATATAAACAGGCAACCTCTGAACTGGTCCAGAATGAATGAACATCTTTATTAATCTAATTTAATACTACAACACGCCCGATGAGAGGTTTAGTATAACTAGAAATAATTAGCAAAAAAATGCAAGAGAAACAAATTAGCAAAATAGCAACAGAGGAAAACTTAAGAGTCTATCAAAATGGCATCATGATATGTGTTGCCCCACAATTAAGAATAAAAGGAATTTCAATCCATCCATCCATCCATCCCAGAATAGGATTTTATTCTTATTTATAACATGATTTTTATTTATACAGAAAACTGACTATATAAAAGTTTCAATAATCATTATGAAGGCACATTTTCTTATTTAGGTATTACGGTTTCACATACCTGTCTTCTCGTGGGTATCGTTCTTTGTCAAATCGTTCCCGATCATGATCTCCAGAAATCCGGTCTCTATACGGTTCTCGTTCCCTCCTGAAATCCCTGTGGTCTGGATTGGTATTATTTTGTCGTTCAAAATAATTCTCTCTCTCCTTGGTGTATCGATCCCGCTGGCCTAAGTGTTCTGGAAATAAGAAGTCAAAATAATTTTAGGACTAGAATATTATAATAAAGAAATTTTTGAGCTGAACTAAATTGCAAGTAAAAGAATCACATCGGGGAAAGTTGAACCCACTACAGGTAGTCCTCAACATATGACCCCAATTGAGCCTAACATTTCTGTTGCTAAGTGAGACATTTGATAGGTGAATTTTGCCCCATTTTGCGACCTTTCTTGCCAAGGTTGTTAAGTGAATCACCAGTCAACTTAGTAACATAGTTGTTAAGTAAATGTGGCTTTTCCCCATTGACTTTGCTTGTCAAAAGGTTACAAAAAATGATCACATGACCTCGGGACACTGCAACCGTCATAAATACGAGTCAATTGCCAAGCATCTGAATTTTGATCATGTGACCACAAGGATGTTGCAATGGTTTTAAGTGTGAAAAATTACTTTTTTCAGTGCCATTGTAACTTCAAACTATTATAATCGAGGATCACCTATACTTCCTTTCAAATGCTTCCTTTATGCCCATTATATTTAAAATATTCCAAAGCATTTAAAGTATCATACCACAAAGAGAAAAATGCAGTTCATCTTAAAAATAAAGCTATCAAATACCAAACAGATTTCTTTTTTCTCAAAAAGATATTTTTGTGACAACAAAGATAAATCCACCTTTTGAAAAGGGTTGCCTTTCATGAGGTTCTGGACGCAGAGTTACTCGCTCCCCGTAAGGAATTTGTTGTGCACTTTTACTGGTGGTTATATCTGTTAAATACAAATTGATAATAATTAAAGACCCTGACAGCTTCCAGATACTGGCTCTAGACTTCCACCATATTCCTAATTTGGCCTGGATGAACTGATCAACATATTGATATCTCACTTCAAACTGGTGGATTTTCCCAGTAGCTTCATGTAAAGGGTTGAGTATTGTGGCATAATGGAATTTCCTTTGCTTTCAAATATTAACTGCAACTGCTTGCTCACATGGAAGCACAATCACCACTATATATAGTGACTCTGATCTCCAGCCCTCACAGGCAATCCAGAAAGATACACTGGTCAATACTATCAAAGGCCACTAAGAGATTTAGCAGAACAAGCACAGACATATTCCCTCCTTTCAAATCTCAGTACAGGTCATTCATGAGGAAGACTGATGTGATTTTAGTCCCTTTGTCACGCCTGAGGTCTAAATCTGCTTCTTTCACAGTATTTGTAGTTGTTATCCCACAACCTCCTCTACAACTTTTCCCCCAAAGGTGAGACTGGAAATACAATAGTTGTCCAACACTAAGAGACCCAGGACAGGCTTCTTTAGAAAGCTCCTTAAATGTTTTACTAAGTAGTAATCAAAACATTAGCAGCATTTACCTTGACCATGGCTGTGTCCATGTCCATAGTCAACAGTCTGATGAATAATTGGTGGTTTGGCATGGGGTGCCATACTAGGCAGAAGGGATATTGATGAAGGCAATGAAGAATCCGATATAGATAAGTCATATTCTGATTTCAACCCTTTATCCTCACTACTGTCCCAAAGTCCCTGGAAAGAGTCCTCATCCCAACGTTCTTGATTCATACCAGTTGATGTCTTTACCATGGGAACTGAAACCTGAGCTGTTGCTGCAGTTGAAATGGGAATTGGTGGAGCAGATGGTTTCCCTGTTGGGATAGGAATCTTTGCAGCTGAAACAGGGGGTCTTGTCATTGGAGAAGATTTTACAGGAGGTGGCTTAATGGTTGGACCAGGTTTCCGAAACAAAACAGGGGGCTTTATAATTACTGCTGGAGTAGGCTTAATAGATTGTTCCTCTGCTGTCATTTTACCTTGCATTTCAGAAGAGGCCTGGATAATGGGAAAATTGAAAACAAAATTTGTAAAATAATTGTTATATCAACATTATCATCAGCCATGATTTCTTTTGCACACCCTAACGAACCACCGTGAACCATGGGATTCCATACTTCTCCTTTTCCTCTCCAATAGGGCCAGGTTGGAAGCTTTCACCTTTAGTCTAATCATGGACTGCTGGGATTCCTTGGCCAAAATTAAGAGGAAATTAATTTTGATTAATTGACTGACATTGGTTATTTTAAAAAACTTGACCTGAAACAGTGGTTTCTTTAAGCTAATGTTTTTAATTAACCAGAGGCCCAAATCCAGATATTCAACAAGCAACCAAATCAATTTGGTCAAATTTCTAAGCCTGGATTGCAGAAAGAAGAGAGAAGGCAATGCATGACTTCGTATTCATTGTGATTGTTCCTATGTATGCAATCTCACTAGGCTAAATGATGGTCGCTGGCATGCTAATTTTTCCCCCCTTCATTCCCAGCCAGCATAACTATAATTTTGGAGAAGGTTACATGAAGCTATTGTTAAGCATGATAGGACATATATAGGGAACCAATGCTATACAACTATATGCCTTGATCCTTTTCTACATTCAGTGTTAAAAATGGTACAAAACAAATATAAATTAGGACATATTTTAAAAATGTTATTATTTATAAACATCTAAACTAGCAAATTTAAAGAGACTGGATTAATAACCGGCAGGCTGTAAGTTCCAGTCTTGCCTTAGACATGTAACTAGTTAGTTGACTTTGGGTCAGTCACTCGCTCTCATACCTAGGAAGAAGGCCATGGCAAACCCCTTCCAAAAATGGTTTGACCTACCTGTTTATACAGATACCAACAGTCAAGACCAACTTGAAGGCACAAAAATAAAACAAAATAAAACACGCACCTCTTTTGGAACAGCATATCTCTGAAATTCAAATGGGCATGTGCTGGCCTTCTGTAAGGCCATGAACACCTGGGTTTTCTGTGAACACTGAGCCAGAATATCAGATCAATCCATCTTGAAATGGTTTGGGGGATGCTTGTTTGGGAGCCAATTTGGTCTAGTAGTGGTTAAGGCACCAGGAAACCTATGAGTTCTAGTCCTGCCTCAGGCATGAAAACCAGCTGAATGATCTTGGGTCAATTATGTTCTCTCAGCCCCACTTACGTCACAGGGTTGTTATACGGTAAATAGGAGGAGGAAGAAGTGTTAGGTGTATTCGCCTCCTTGAGTTATTTATAAAAATGATAAGGCAGGATAAATAAATGTTAATATGATTTTGAGTGAGCCTTAGTTGTTTTGTATTTGGTGTTTATATTTATTATATGTTTTGTGTTTTGTAATTTGTAACTTGGGTGGCTATATAAATATGCATATATACATAAAATCCTTTTATTAGCAACAATAGTCTCAGTGGTACATAGTTATCTTCCTTTGTCTCAGCATTATGGTCAAGGGTTTTATTGCAAATAGCTTCAGGCAAATCATAAAAAATAGTTTCAGTTAAACATATAAGGCCATTCAGATTTCATGCTTTGATCTGTTGTTATACCCCCTCTTCATTTAACAACTACCGTGGTTAGTGACCATTTGCATATATGATAGCAATAAAACACTCATTTTCCAACCAAGGCATACGTGTATGACCAAATTTTGCACTCTTGACAACAAATGCTGACAACAAGTGGAGTATTGCTTGTTGTAGTTATATGACAGAACTTAATCTGAATAAGATGGTAACATCCAGTGATCCTTGCAGCGTGTCTCTCTTAGTCACATATTCTGTTAGCAACCATTCTGCTTAATGACCTGGTTGTCGAAATGGAACCTGGTTGCTAAATGAGGTGTGGGTGTACACACTTGTATTTTGCTACATTTTATGATGATTTATTTACATTTTGCAAATTATCTTGAGGATTTTTTTTATAGGAAAACCAAACTATAAATACTTTTTAAAACATACAGTCTATCTGAAAGCAATTTATAAGCAATATTTTAATTTACCTGAAAGTTATCTTTCCTAGATGCAATTTGTGACCTAGACATTTCTTGCGATGGGAATTCAGACATTTGAATGTCAGGAACAAATTTATTCATCTTCTGCATATGTTCTTTTTGTTCCCTATAATAAGAAAAGTATATTGTTTGTTGTAAATGGTCTTTTTAAGGATACAAACATACACACTTTTAGTTTAACACTGTGGAATGCCACCTCCAGGAGACCTTCCAACTTCAGATTTATGGCCCTATCAGGCAATAAGTTAAAAAGAACAGATGCCAAAAACTGAACCTGGAATCTTTAAATGTGATTCACTTGCCCCCACAACAGCTCTAAAAGTATATTATACCATCTATTCAAAATAGGATAGGATGATGTATTGACATACTTACATAATTATACACTTAAGCAGGAGTAGTTTAAATTAAACTAAGCAAAAGTAGACTTCTATAGCTTGTTTATTTTCTGCACAAATATTTTAAGGTACTGGATCTAAAGATATAATTCACAGGTGTGAGATAAAACTCTCTTGGAAGAATTATTAATTGGTAGCCTTCTCAGAATTATCTCAGCTTACTTCTCAAATGGAGTTGGGTGATGGAACTGCATTCGTAAAGAAAACCTATATAAATGATTCTGTAAATTTTCCAGATCTTTTGTTTTCTTATGCCCTTCACTCACTCAATTCTATTTGAGATTACAATATAGGATTCTTTCTTCATCATCACAATTAAAAAAATATCACCTGCTATGTTATTTGAACTCTTCTATCATTTGCTTTTTGTGCTTATATATTTAATGGAGGGTCCAAATTAAAACAAAGATTAACTCCTTTAGCTTAAGAGATATTGTATACTATTTAAAGCAGTTATTTCAACTAGCATAAAATGCCTTTTCATTTAAAGTGATTAAAAATGTATAGTTGATGCCTAACTATATTTTTTAAAGCACTCGGTAAGGGTAATTTATATGAACAGAAGACTAAGGAAAGTATAATTATTCTAAAATAGACAACAACAAAAAATCAACTCACCGTAGCATCTTTAGTTCTTGGGCAGCTTTCAAGATTATTTCATGTTGCCTTTGACTAAGAACCATTACTCCTCCTAATGACTGCTCAGAAGCTAAATTTGGCTCTTCTTCCAACAATTCAGATGAGCGTGGCAGCATGGGTGGTGGATCCAATGTAAATCTATCCATTTCATCAGGATACCACCTCTCTGAAAACCTTTCTCTTTCCCAGTCTCCTCTGTCAGGAGGGAAATCAGACTGTTCTCTCCATGTATCATGTCTTTCTGGATATTCACGAATTCTAATCCCCCCTCTGTCTCTAGAATTTCTGTTGTAGAAATCTCTCTCTCTCTCTTCTAACCATCTGTCCTCATGATATCTATCTATGGGAGGAAGTGGCGGCAGAGGTGGCAAAGGAGGTAGAGGTGGTATGTCCATATCACAATTCAATGCATCTCTGTCCCCCGCTGGTCTGATATAATCCCTGTCCCAGTCTCTTTCCAATTCACGATCATACACATCCAAGGGTCTTCTGATCCTGTCAAGATCCCTGTCTCCCTCTCTGTCTCTACTCAATGGCCTTTCCCAATCATCCCAAAATGGTTCTCGATCCACCAAAGGAGGTAAAGGAGGAAGAGGGGGAAGTGGCGAAAGAGGGGGTAAGGGATGATGCTGTGGCACCCCCTCCTCTCTCTCATATGGATCAAGGGAATCATCATACCTCTGGTCTTGATCGTGCCAATATCTATCTCTTTCCCAATCATCCAATTGTCTGCGTTCTAAAAGAGGAATATCTCTGTAGTCAAATGAACGACTTTCTTCTATGTTTTCCTCTCCATAACTCCATGGAGGCCTTGGTGGTTCTTCGCAAAATGGCAGTAAATTTTCAGTGTTTTCTTCAAGTCCTGTATCACGTCTGTGTAGGTCCTGCTCCCGGTTGGTAGGCCTTCTAATGGGTTCTCTTTCCCGACCATTACCTTGTCTATCTGTGTCCCTCTCTCGATTAGTAGGTTGTCGACCCGGGCCTCTCTCCCTGCTTCCAATTTGCCAGTCCAGTCCTCTCTCCTGACTGCTGGGAGGCCTGATTGTACTTGTTTCTTGACTATTTGCTTGGATTCTTTCCCTGCTGCCCATCCGAGGAGCTGGTAATCCTCTTTCTTGGCTATTCGATTGCCTGCCCAGTACTCTTTCCTGGTTACCTCCCTGTCTACCCATCCCAGATTCCCAGTTGCCTAACTGACCTTCTGGAAGTTTGTCATGGGTTCCTAGCCCGCTGCTTATATCTCTACCAACAACATCCCTTGATTGACCTCTCCCTCTATTTGCTATTCCCCTTCCTCTCATATCTTCTAATCGACCCTGTCCTCTGCCTCTAGTATCTTCCATTCTGTACTGGCCTCTGCCTCTGGCAGCTTGCCCTATTCCCTGGTTATCTCCTGGCTTCATTTGTCCCTTCTCCCTGTTTTCTACTTTAGATGATTCCTTATTCTGTTTATTGTCTGGAGAAACCAATTTATTTTCTGTAGAGTTCATATCTTTATTTCGTATGATTGGTGATGGCAGTAATGTTTTCTTCCCTCCTGGTGTTGGAGGAATATTGGACTGATGCAGACTGGTGGAAGTGCAAGAAGTTTTGGATGCTTCTGCTTGCAATCCAGAATCCATGGCACTTGGTTTCTTTATTTCCGACACTCCTTCTATGGTCTCCTTTCTGGATGTATTTTGGTGTACATTAGGCAGACCCTTATCTGGCTGAACTGGGCCAGAAACTTTTACATCAGAGATAAATTTAGATTTATTGATAGTATCAGTAAATAGTTCTTTATTTTCTCCTTGATGGTTCTGTTGTCCCAAAGGAGGTCTGGGTCCCCGCAACCATGGTCCACTTGCTTGAGAAGACTGCATGTGTGATGTTCCCAAAGGAGTGTAAAATGCTGCTGCTGGCCCTCGAGGAATTGTCCCCCGTTTTCCTGAAGATCCATCTATATGCTGATTTTGAAGTCTTGCCCTTGGACCTTCTAAGTGTTGGCCCTGAAAATGAGGACCTTGTTGCCTTGGAGATTCAACGCCTCTTCCCTGGGGTCCATCGAATCTGTGGAATTAGACAGAATGTTTTATTCAATTAACAGCTTTGGTGAGACTTTTCTATAAAACAATTCTCCTGGTCAGAGGAATAAATATAAAATTTAAAATTTGTTTATTGATTAAAGTAACTGTATTAAATAAAATATGGTAACTACAGCAATTAAAAAATCAGGTAAGATAATCTCTTGGGGAATTGACTCCTTTCAGATCAAGTTAGGAAGTTCTCAGTTGGATGGCTTCAGCTAGCTATAAGCCTAGTCTTCTTTCTACTTCCTACATGTTTGTATCTTGGAGAAGGTAAGATTGATGGGTCCCAATGAGCTGTCCTGTCAATTAATGACTTTAAAAGTTGTGCTCTGACAAAAGCATATAGTTTTAAATAAAAGAAGATATGAGTACTGTCCTCTCATATATATATATATAAATTTATATATATAAATTCTCATATATATATATATATAATCTGAATAAGGTACTTGATGAAACTGCCTGTATTTTACCATAGAATCCAGAAACTCAAAATCTTGCTCTGGTTAGAGCTGCTCTGTGTCAGGCCCATAGTCTGATATATTTTTCTAATTGAAAAGGGTTTTTTGTTCTGGGCCAGCATTTTATATTAACATGTGTCTCTATGTCAACTTGAGCACTAACGTATTATACTAGGAAATAGGCATATTTTATTATGTTTCCAGATAAAGATTTTTAAATATTTTTCATTGGGAATTCCAAATTGATTTTTCATCAAGCATTTTTCATCCTTGTCATAATGTTAATCTAGTAGTTTATTATAAATCTTATCTATGTAGTACACGATTTACAATACACTACACTGCATTTGACAATGGAGATAAGATAAAAATATATTAAAGATATAATTTGTGGCACATGAATAGAATGATCACTCCAGGGATTTGTATTTGAATAAACATTTGTAAAAATATTATTTTATGCATTATTTATTCTGTATTCCTTCTTTCAGTGCAAAATTCAATTTCAAGTCAGATAAAATGGCAAAATACTTAAAAGGCATCAAATTTAAATACAAACAAAACTTGTACAAATCCCTTTACTGTAATGAAACAAGAGAGTACTTGAAATGACTACAGAGTATTTCTGATTATCAAATGATTCTGGCCCTAATTTAAATAAGAGTGAATTTATAACAAATATTGCTGGAGTTGTTTCTGTGGTAGGCTTTATATTTGGTTTGCCAATACTCCACCTGCGAGACACTTTGGAGCATTGATATAATGCATCAGCTTCAATTCTACAGTTACCATTGTGAATTTATGTACTCTTCCTTCTATACAGGTAGTTCTCGATTTACAACAGTTTGTTTAGTGACTGTTCAAAGTTATGTCATTTAAAAAAATGAGTTATGACCATTTTTCACATTTACAATGATTCCTGCATTCCCATGGTCATATGATCACTTTTTGTGACCTTCAGACAAGCAAAGTCAAAGGGGAAGCCAGATTCACTTAACAAACATGTTATTAACAACTGCAGTGATTCACTTAACAACTGTGGCAAAAAGGTCATAAAATGGGACAAAACTCACTTAACTAATGTCTCACTTAGCAACAGAAATTGAGGTTGTAAGTTGAGGAATATCGGAATACCCTGGGGTCTTCCTTAAGTGTAAATATGAGCTATCTGGCTGTATAATTTCTGCTTTTCTTCCGCATTACTTGGGATTCTTTTTTTTGGATTGTTTATGAAACCATTTTGGCTGCTAAGTTGTTGACAGACAACTTTTAAAGCGTACTCCTGACCTCAGAGCCCTGTTTCAAGAAGCATCCTTTATTATCAGAAGGAAGAATAGTTTTCTAAATTATTTAGGAATGTCTAAGGTGTATCTATCTATTCTAAAGCATAGTTTGGCAATGTGGGAATATGCCAATAACTATTTATTTATTAAATTACGGTATATAGCAGCCCATCTCATAGGAAGTGACTTGGGGGATGTACAACAGTTAATATAATCAGATCTGCTAATCTGATTATCAGACAAGCATATTCTTAGCTCTATAAGCATATCACATCTCTAAATGTATATAATATAGGATTTTCCAAGTGAAAACAAAACAAAAAGAATACCTACCTTGGGCCCCTGGGACCTTCATAGTACGGTGCCCTGGGAGAATCAGAAAACCCAGCTGGCTTCAAGGATCTGTTCTGATAAGCAGTGGTGGTAGTGACAGTAGTGGTGGACACAGATGAGGAAGCTACTGTAGAATCTGATTTCACTTTTACAGAAGCATGGTCAGATGAGGCTGACCCAAATGCCGCTGCCTGTTTGGCCAGAGGAGCATAAGAATCACCTTGGTCTGAAGAGCTAGCAGATGCTGTCACGTTTGAATGATAAGGCAAAGAGGCTGATGTATCAATGCAAGAAAAAGCAGAGGAAGGGGTAGGAAGAAGGGCTGGTCTGGTGGTTTCAGTGACTTGGGCACCTGCATTTGAATCATTAACCTTAAATGAAAAAGCAGATGCGGAAGTAGGAGTAGGAAGCAAAGCTGGCCTAGCTGCTTCAGTTGCCTGTGGGATGACCGATGAATCACTATTTTTAAAAGGAAAGGAAGTATGGGTAGGGGTAGGAAGCAAAGCTGGTCTGGTTGTTGCCTCCATGGTCTGGGAAGTAGCAGGAGATTCAGTTGCTTTGTATGTAAATGTAGTAGTAGTAGTAGGGGTAGGAAGAAGAGCTGGTCTAGCGGTTTCTGTATTTTGAGAAGAGGGAACTGACTCTGTAACTTTAAATGTAAAAGAGGTAGGAGTAGGAAACAAAGTTGGCCTCGTTGTCTCCATGCTCAGGGAAGTGGTAGAAGAATCATTTGTTTTGGACGTGAAAGAACCAGATGAAGGAGTAGGAAGAAGAGCTGGCCTGATCCCTTCTGTCACCTGAGAACTGGAAAGCGATTCACTAACTTTAAAAGAAAAAGAATTAGAAGTGGGAAACAAAGTTGGTTTTGTTTCTGGGGTTTGGGTGCTCTTAGGTCCAGGTTCTTTTGAAACAGTCGTGTCAGATGGCCCTGGGCCAGCAGAAAACCCAGTAGTTGATGGAGGAAGTGTAGCTGCAGGTAAAACAGGCAGGCTACTTTGCACTGTTTGAGAGTATGGAGAAAATGGAAGTGTATTCCCGGGACACTGAGTATTCAGGTTTTGAAAAGACTTCACCTTCTCCTGAAGGTGGGTGTAAGTGGCTTTCATTTGTCCCTGCCACATTTTCCACTGTTTCTCACACTCATGAAGCTGGTCTTTGTGAGGATAGGTCTGAAGTTGGTCCTGCCACTGCTGAAATTCACGTTCCCACTCTTTGTAAAGTGGCTGGAATTGCTTATTCTGAGTCTCATAATGCTGTAGCTGCACCTCTACTGTTGCTGTCTGTCAGGAAAAGAAAGCAATAATGAAGATACTGTGTGTTTGGATTTTTTTTTTAAAGTCCAGGATCTGTACTCATAGTTATCGTAATGTATCAGCATATCATTTTAAACTTAAATAAAATTTCATACTTTCTACAATTTCATTAATTAGTTTAATCAACAATTTATTACTATTTTCTAGTAAAAAGTGTTTTTAATTTACTTTTCCTTAGGAAGTGAGTGGTATTAGTATCAGTAGTGCTACTTCTAAGATTGATGTAGTTTCTAGAATAAGAACAAGAACATAACATTTCACCGTTAGGCAAAAATGTTGTCAGCATTCTGTAACATAAAAAGTACCAAAATTCAACTCCCATCCATTTCAGCCTGAAATAACCCTATTGGTGTGGGATTATGTGAACAGAGATCCAAGACACCCGAGGGGTGACAAATTGTGTCTCCCTAGACACAGGGAAAAAAACTATGAAGAATAAGTAAATAATTATTATTCTGTATTTCATAATTAAAATATAATAACAATTTCACTCAAGAACCAGTTTGGTATAGTGACTGAGGCATCAGACTAGAAACCGAGAGATTGTGAGTACTGCCTTAGGCACAAAGCCAGATGGGTGACGTTGGGCCAGTCATTCTCTTTCAGCCTTAGAAAGCAGGCAATGGCACCTCTGAAATGTTGTCAAGAAAACTGCTAGGTACTTTTCAGGCAGTTGCCAGGAGTCAACACTAACTCAAAGGGACAAAAACAAAAGCCAACAACTATTTTACTCAGTCGGAAGTAAGTAAAATGATATTGTGTTAAACAACTTACTGACAAATGTGATGGCTGCTGTATAACCTGTTGATAGCGTTGTAAAATTTGTTGCAACTGTGAATGCTTTTGCATTATTCTTTGATACTGGAAACCCACTCTTTGTTGTGGATGCTGCTGCCATTGTGTTGCTGCTGCCTGTAGCTGCTGTAATCTCAAGCTTTCTTCAGGATCTTCTGGAGGTTTAATGTTTAGCTAGAGTAGAAGGAATCAGTCATAATTTATTTCAATCAGTGATTAGAATTCTAAATAAAAGGAAGCACCAGGATTAAAAAGATTTTAAAAATTGAAGAAAAACTAATGTTTGTTACATCCTAGGTGTCATCCACAAATGTATCATTTATTTTTTTTTATTTACAAGAGGACGGCTGGGATTAAAGACGAATGTTAAGATAGAAATGTATGTTACTTTAGAATAAATACTGTATATAAAATTTAATGTATATGTAGAGATAATGAATTTATTGTAAAATGCGGTATAATCTGATAAGAATGTATATACTGGAATGTCACATTAAATCCAATGTTTTTTTTAATTGTTTTATAAACACAAATGTATCATTTTGTTGTTGCTTAACCTAGGTCATTTCCAATAATATATAACGTATCATGGTGAGAACAGAAATGATGGGGAACGATGCAAAGATAGGCCTTTCTCTTGTTTTGGGAGGGGGAGTTTTGCAGACTTAATATTATTTTTAAACTCTGTTGAGACTATTATAGGACTCAGATTGTAGTTTTCTGTTCAATGTCTCAAAATTGTGAAAAATGTTACCATAAATCTCAGGGCAGGTTCAAGGAAGCCCAAAGGATAAGACTGGCACTGTCAGTTGCCCACTCCTGCTGTACCTTTTGACCCCCAAGATTTACTAACCGTGTTTCCATTAATAACAAATACATTTAAATATCTGAAATAAAAAAGAGAGAAATCTTTATCAATGAACAGTATATATAGTGACACTTCTTTGAATAGCATACCTTATGTTCAACAGATGACCCAGGAGGCTCTCCATTATTTGGATGTGGTAACATGGGTTCATACTTCAAACTGGGTTCAGAAAGGCCACTAGAAACAGGTATTTCTCTTTCTTCTTTTCTCTGTTCAGGGGCATCATTAACAACAGGTGACTGTTGCTGTCCCAATGCATGTGCTTTTGCCCTTTGCTGAAGAGTAAGTAAATGCTGTTGATACCAATATTGCTGTTGTTCCTACAATAAGTAGAAGTATAGTATTTTCATAGAGAAACAAAATATCCTAGAATCTGAAGAAAGCTACAGTATCTATTGTAAAATAGAGAATAAATTCATGTTTAACCGAGGCCTTGGCTGAACTGCCCACCAGATTCTTTTTCAGCACTACTGTAACTTTAAACGGTCACCTGAACGAATGATAGGTATGCAAGGATTGCCTGTAGAATCTATATAAATAAAAATGTAAATGTTCGTTTGTTCAAAATCTTAAATCTCCGAAAGTTCTTAACCGATTGCTTTGAAATTTTGACACAACGTTGCATTCGAATACGTGCGTGTTTTTATATATGGTACCTACTATTATATAGATGTCACATATTATAGATGTCTAAACATATTAGAAACGTGCGCTTTCTCTTTTCTTTCTTTTCCATTTAACCAGACTGAGCCACAGCAACGTGTGGCTGGGTACAGCTAGTTAATTAATAAAAATTACTATACACAAGTTTGAGAAGTAGAAGACACAAAGAACATCTAAAGTGAGAAACTGAATATGACTCCTGATATGTCCTCTTGAGAGACAAAAAATGATCCCAGAGTGAACAAAATAAAAAATAAATCTTTATCCTAGTCTTTTCCCACAGGAGCGGAGTCTGCTTTTTGGATCAACGTACGCCATTTCATGTGATCAAATGCAGCAGCTGGGTAGAACTGCATGCTTTTCATGCCTGGGTTAATTGTGTCCTGCCACATTTATTTTGGTCTTCATACAGACATTTGCCATCAAGGTTAAAATGGTAGGCGTTCCAGGCAATGGTGTGGAGTACTGCTCATAGAATATGGTCATGCCATATTTTTTCACATTTTCTGTTACTAGTGCAAGGTCCAGCTGCTACCAGACTATATCATTGCTAACATGGTCAAGAAGGGAAATGCCTAATGAACAACACAGCACGTGCATCTCCATAGGTCAGCACTTTTGGCCAGCATTCAGTGCTATACAATGCTACTGGGTGAATTATCATATTATTTATTTTCCCATCTTTTCAATCATGTCCGATTTTTGGACACTTTTTGGACACATCCCTGCAGTTTTCTTGGCAAGGTTTCCAGAAATGATTTAAAAGACATGTGGCCAATTTACTGTTTCAAAACCCCAGACCACTTCATAAAGACCAACAGGTTCAAATTCTTCCCACATAAGTAGGCAAGTTCATATTTTGGATATCTCCATAGGATCTGTACAGACCACCACAGAATCTGTACAGCTTGAATCCAACTCTGATCAAACCCAAGCACCTTTACCTGGAAATGGTTAGAATAATCATCACTGTTGTCCTGTAAACACTGCATTATTTTAAGCAGGGCTCCTGACTGATTCTTTGCAGAATCATTACTTAGCCACAAAGGAAGTCCACCTCCCTCCCTTGATTACTGTTACCCTTATATAACTATAACCAGGTGCTGATCATTGGTTGGGAAGATTTCTGTGCACAGACTTCTGGCAATAAATCAGTTAAATTGAACCTTCACATGCTTACAGGACAGAGATCTGGTCTTTTGTGCCTGACATTAGGTGGAAAAATATCTATGTTTTGTCCCAAAGGTACTTTTTCAAAAGGCAACTGGACTTTCTTTGTTTTTCCTTGAAAACATTTCACTTCCTGTCCAAGAAGTTTCTTCAGTTCTCTGCTTCTTGAATGAGAAGGGAAACCTTTTCAAGGAAAAACAAAGTGCAGTTGCCTCTTGAAAAGGCACCTTTGGGACAACCATGACCTGGATGACTGACAATATCCACAGATATCTATGTTTAGCCATCAATATTGCCATACAGTTATAGTAAGAAAGACTCTGACCTCCCTTTGGTCCTGTTCACTGTTCATTCCCCTCCAGGCATCTCTTATGCCACTTCCTCCCAAAGTTCTAGGACGGGTGTCAAACTGCCGGCCCACAGGCCTGTTTCCTCATACCGGAGCCGCACCCACCCCATTGCCGGCAATGGCGAAAAAGCTCCGATACGTCATGCGACATCACGTGACGTCGCGAGTTTGACATGCCTGTTCTAGGAGCTGTGAGTACAGAGAATTCATACCAAACATGTTTGAATCCAAGGCCACTGGCACTCCTTCATTCCAAGTGAACAACTAAGGCTTCAGTTGAACCTTACATCACAACCCCCAAGCTCCCTCTGGAAACCAACAGGGTCCATCGGTCACTTGCGGTAAACCAACCAAATGGGTCCTACTTCCTCACAGCAAGGAGCAGCCTCAGAAAATTCCAAGGCCAATTGAGAATGATGTACCACGACAAGGGATTAGTGATAATGTCCCCCAACTCAGAGTACACTGCTAATTCCCAGAGACAGAAATTAGGTCCACTATGAATCAGGCCAACTATAACTTTACCAGATTCATGGTTGTCATAGTGGCTTGGGTCATGAACATACAAGCAACCCCCAGGTCTGTACCTAAACTCAGCAGATTAAGGTCCCCTGGGGATCAGAAGTCTGGGGAATGTCACTGGCCCTCAGACTCCAGAATATCAGGCAGAGAAGCTGCTATGCTGCAAGAAGGCCAATATATTAGCAATAGTCCCTTCTGATCCCTACTGTACATCTTCACAAACAGGTTCTTCAGAACAGCATCCTTAGAAGCCATATGAGTCTTTTGGATAGAAATGACTGCACTCCCATTTTAGTCCCAGATTTGCAGCTGGTGCCATATACAAAACCCATTAGGAAACATCTATTGTCCCCCACCATGAAACCCAGAGTTCTGGTAATACAAACAATGTCAGCCTTCTCATTCACAAGTAAACTGGGGGAGGACGATAAAAAGGAATACTATAGATCTATCAGCTTTAAATGTTTAAAAATTATCCTACCGTAATACTACATTTTATATGAAACATATTCTATATTCTATGATCAATACCATAATGAAATATACAGAAAGGAAATAAGTTAAATCTTTTGGAAGAAAGGGTTCTCAACTTTTTGAGAAAGAGGATAGAAACAGTTAATCTGTGGAAATATATCTGGAGGTTTTGTTTTCAAAGCTATAACTCTTTCATCTTTTTTTTTCTCTTCCTTCTGTCCTTTTTCAATTCTAAAAGATTGTTATGTGCTAACTCAACATTAATAGAAAGAAGGCAACTATCATGATATCTGTTTCCTTGTAGCAGATCCCAAGTAGCATTGGCTATGAATCTAACACTTTAAGCCAATTTCAACAAGAGGGGGGAAAAAGAAATAAGATTAACCCATTCATTTTCTCTTCAGATTTCTTGTTTAGAGTTAGATGGAAGACAGAAATCTGAAAGAATAGTTCTCCTGCAATTTGTTTTGTTACATGAAATGCCTTACTAAAGGATATTATAATAGTTTCTCATTTCATGCAAGATACAATCAACATACAATGCACTGACAGCCAGATGCCAGGGAAACTCTCTCAAGAAAGCCACATAGTTTGAGTTATTTTAATTGGGACCCTTACGCAACATTTTAAGATCCATTGCAAAAGACAAAATATGACTTCTGCTCCTAAGGCAGATTTTTTTCTATAGTGGCATTAGATATAAACCATTCTAACTTCTGGTCACATTCTAAGAATTACCCAATTCTTACTAAGCTTTTCGAAATACAATCACTTTTCAAGAGTCCTTGATTATATTACATTTAATTCAATACCTCTGGAACTCTTTTGATGAATCTCGGGTCAGAATCTCTGAAGTGTTAAAAAAGGAAATCCTTTACACCTTTTAACTCACGTCTGCAGTATACCTGACCTAAATATTCACATACAATTACATACACAGTGTGAACTGGAATGCAACCTTTGCCTTCTCTTGTTTCTGCAAATAATATGAAAAGCTAATCACACAACTTTATTTAAATGTAATTTTGAATACTTTTTATAACACTGTTTCTTTTTCCTTCAGCCTGCCGAAAACCCCACCCCATAATAATACAGCTTTAAAGCAATCTGTTCCGACGGACCGTTTTACTTATTCTTCAATTTTTTACCCAAATTACACAGGTATAATTATTTTGACACTGTAATGAAAAGAAAATGGGATTTGGGCACTGTGGGTTTATCTAATAACACTATTTCTTGCCAGACTTCACAGCGCTGACAGTCACAAAGAGTCCTGTCCATTCCAATAGGAAATATTTGATTTTACGGTAGGAACATTATTTATTTTCACCAAGTTGCTATTATCAGAAAGGATATGATAGCTGAATAATAAAAATGAAATCAAGAAATTCTGGTGTTTCAAGGTTTTATTTTTTTTCCTGCTCTCACTTTTGACATTTTCTTCCCCTGGAGAGACAAGATAAAGTGCTGTCATAAATGGGTGACTTTTCTTGTCAAATGACAGATTTGATTCTCCATGGCAACCACAAATCAAGGTGCTAGTCTGAATTAAAGCTTCTCTTAAAAGGCGTCTTTATGTTTATAAAATGAATTTAAATTAAATGGGTATTAGGTACAGGGCTTTCCCCCTCCAACCTCAATTTATTTATTGACTAAGGAGCTCTCTGCAGTGTGTAGCATATTTGCATTTTAAGGAAAGGAAACATATTGTCTTGGCAGATGTACCAACAAAGAAAGTTACAAGGTCATGCTACATATACTAGTTTATAGTGCTATGAATGGTACACAGATGGACAGTAAGCAGTTAAGAGGCACTTAAATACTAGAAAAAGCACAAAAATTACCTATGGAGTAACAGATGAAGGAAATCTCTCCTCATCCTGTAACATGCTTTCTTCCAGAGAGAGTTAATAAAGACTCATGTAATTGTCATAAACAGAATGCCAAAAGGGGGGGGGGGACATAATTAATCAGATGCCTCATTCTGAGTCCTTATGCAATTTTGTTATAGATCACAAAACCTCGCCGACAATTAGGTTTTATTCTGATTTCTAACGCAGTATCAGTTATTTTTGTTTAACAAGAATTAAATAGCAAGTTTCTGATTTACACCAAAAAGCTTGGTTTTTTTTCATTGCTTAAGCAATACGCACATATATATAGACAGGCATTAAAGCTAAAAAAAGAAGTGAGCAAATCATTATTTAGACAGCCTTATAGATAAAAAAGTAAAATAAAAAAATTAATATTTCTTTTTCTAACATACCATCTTTAAAATTTGCCTAGAATTCCTCTTGAGAATTGATTTTATACCTATATATGTGAAACACACACACATACACACAAGAGGAGGGAGCACAGAGAGGGATTGGCATAAATTATCAAAACCATATAGTAAAATTCACTATAATAACACCAAAGGAAATTTGTCTAATGCATTCCAAGCATGCGTCAGAAGTCCAGCAGACAGACATATGACATAATTCAAATCAAAAAGAGTTTTTCTACTTGTTATCCTGGTAGTTGCTATGTACATCATCTTTATATACTCTGCCAAATTTGAATTTAAGCTTACTGAACTTAAATTGGCTTTTTCTAGTATTAACAGAAGATTTCACTTTTTTCTCTGACATTACATATCCTTTTATCCAAAAATACAGTTTTCAGCAGCAGGAAAAGTTCTGTTCCAGCATGATGAAGAAAAGGGGATATGGCTCCTGTCAAGTCTATGTTAAATTCAAAATTGGCATACTGTTTTGACGAGACTGTTATCCACGGATGTTAAAAATTTTATTCTCCACTTCTGAAAAACTGCATTAGCACTCTTATAGAAAAAAGATAAACACAGATCACTCTTTGATTTTCTATTTTCCCCCTTGTATCTTTAACTGCTGTATTGAGTTATTACAATCCTTCCCCCTCAAATGCATTGGAATATTATATGCAGATAGATAATATCTAAAAATATCATTTTTGTTTTGAGAAAAAAATATCTTGTATAGCAATCCATTTGTGTATGTGCCCCACTAAAGTACTGTGACTGAAGCAAAACAGGTTTAGAGCAAGAACTAAACTCTAATCTCTATAGGATTCTAGTAGTGGAGTGTTTAAACTACACTTTGACCAAATTAAATGCTATACTTCAAATAAAAAGCATTTTTGACTTGTCATAGTAATATACTATAATAGTAGGTAAGTATTTTCTGCTATAACTCATTCTCTCAAAATCTTGAAATAAAATCAGCATATAACTTTTTGCTTATAAATGAACATTTTCAATATAGAATGATCCTTGACCTCACTGCAAAGATCTAATTAAAATTACCGATATAAATTGAATCTACATGAATAAAAATTAGTCACATGCATACTAATGAAGTAATATACAATCCTATAATGATGGTGATGAAACACAGGCACCACCTGAACAGCTGTAGATGAGGGCAATGTAAGGCTGTGCAGCCTCCGCACACAGTGAGTAGAAGCAAAGAACTACAGCAAAGATAATCTATGAGGCTCCTTGCCAAGCAAAGACGTAAATCCCTAAATGAAAGGCAACTGACTGCAGTTTGGTTTAAGAGACAAAACCAACACCTGACCTGTGAGTCCTCACTGAAATCAACTATCTGACCTTTAGCTCTTATGCAATGTCTGTGTGGATTCTGATCATGAAATTCTGATCTCTGGACTGATAACCCTGATCTTAGTCTTGACTGGATTTTGACTATTCTTCTATGTGTTCCTGTTGAAAGCAAAACCACTCAGGCAACCTTCTTTCAGAAACTGTTTTAGTTTGCATTCCTTGTCTGCTGTAACTTCTTCAATCTTGAGTAAACTGCTAATTTCCCTAGCAACTGTGGGAGTGTACAATTTAAACTAGAAGCCCAACAATTAATTAGAGTTGTTGACTTGTTTTTTGTTTTTTTACTAAACATAGGTAAGTCTTTGATTACATAAGTCTTTGATTACTCTAAAAAAAGTTTTACAAATTTAGGATTCTTTGCATTCATATTGGAGTACAGGCAAGCATACAAGCTCAAGTAGGAAGCTAGATTCACGAGTGACCATGAGTATGGCACTACCAATCCAAGAAAGTCACAACTGACATGGATTTATGCAAAAGCTGTCTGAGCTAGGGCAGTAAGTTTAGGAGAACACAAATTATACACAGGTTTTCTTGGAGTAGGGCAAGCCCATCAAGAATCTAAGATGGAAATGTCCTCCTTTCATTCAGATACCAGGAAATCCATAGACTCCTCATCTTCCTAGGATTGAGTGTAAGCCTATCCTCCTCCATCCAGATCTTTATAGCCTTCAATATTTGGGATAGAATTTCAATGGCAGTGATCAATCAAGGGCTAAGATCTATTATTGGGTATTGCAACCTATCAAATTTAGATATCTCCATCTGACTCTCAGAGTTAGCATTGGTATCAACCATGGAGGAAGGAGAAAATAACGCCTTCAACTTCAAAGTCCCTGGTCCAGTCCAGAAGGATACCCTAGTCTCCAAAGATCAAGGAGGCCCTTCCATCCATCATAGGTCAACAGCAAGCACAATTAATGTCTCAGTTCTTTGCTCAGGCATGAAACCCAGTGAAAAATATGTAGTAAAAAAATTCCAAGACAGATGGGTTAGTTGGAGTTCCATATTTTCCCTTGTTGTAAAACATATATAATTTATATAATTTACTTGGACTTCAGCAAGGCATTTGATAAAGTAGACTACAACCTACTACTTGATAAGATAGAAAAATGTGGGTTAGACAGCATCACTACTAGATGGATTCGTAGCTGGCTGACCGACCGGCCGCACTCACGTGTAATCCTCAATGGAACTACATCTATGTGGAGAAAAGTGTGTAATGGGGTGCCCCAGGGCTCTGTTCTGGGCCCAGTGCTCTTCAACATCATCAATGATTTAGATGAGGGGATAGATGGGGAACTCATCAAATTTGCAGACAACATCAAGCTGGCAGGAATAGCCAACACTCCAGAAGATAGGCTTAAGATACAGACGGATCTTGACAGACTTGTACATCGGGCGCTATCTAACAAAATGAACTTCAATAGTGAAAAAAGTAAAGTTCTACATTTAGGCAAGAAAAACCAAATGCACAGGTATAGTATAGGTGGTACCTTGCCAAATAGTAGTAATTGTGAGAGGGATCTCGGAGTTCTAGTGGACAATGATTAAATATGAGCCAGAAGTGTGCTGCAGTTACCAAAAAAGCCAACACAATGCTAGGCTGCATTAACAGAGGGATAGAATCAAGATCACATGAAGTGTTAATACAACTTTACAATGCCTTGGTAAGGCCAAGAAGCAATGGATGGAAACTAACCAAAGAGAGAAGCAACCTAGAACTAATGAGAAATTTCCTGACAGTTAGAACAATTAATCAGTGGAACAACCTGCCTCCAGAAGCGGTGAACGCTCCAACACTGGAAGTTTTTAAGAAGAGACTGGACAACCATTTGTCCGAAATGGTATAGGGCAGTGGTGGCGAACCTATGGCATGCATGCCAGAGGCGGCACTCAGAGCCCTCTCTGTGGCATGTGCGCCGTTGCCCCAGCAGAGTTCGCCAGGGTAGCAAGCATGTGGCGGGTTTGGAAGCGACAGGGTAGGAAGTGTGTGAACAAGCGGCGTTGGCCCCCCAGGGATGCCCCGGAGATGGTGAGGGACTGGCCCTGGCCAATGCTCACTTAGTCTGCCGTGACTACTGCAGCCACGCCCACCCAGTGGGCCACGCCCCCTGCCCCTCCTGAAGGCACCACAATGCTGATGCAGCCCTGGCACTTTGCGATAAATAAGTGGGTTTTGGGCTGCAGTTTGGGCACTCGGTCTCTAAAAGGTTTGCCATCACTGGTATAGGGTTTCCTGCCTGAGCAGAGGGTTGGACTAGATGACTCCAAGGTCCCTTCCAACAACAACAACAACAACAACTTCTTCTTCTTCTTCTTCTTCTTCTTCTTCTTCTTCTTCTTCTTCTTCTTCTTCT
>JANHFS010006493.1:0-20228 GCA_032467975.1 Trimeresurus albolabris | reverse complement strand
GAGCCGCCCTGAGTCCACTACGGAGAAGGGCGGCATAGAAATGTAATAAAATAAATAAATAAATAAATAAATAAATATCTATGTGTGTGTGTACATGGGCTAGTTTTCTAAGTTAATGTACAAATGTAATTATATTGTGACTTTGATTACTATTTAACTTCTAGTTTTATGTCATCTAAGCAGAATGTTTCTGACATAAGGGGCTGGGTATGCAGTTGGACCGTAAAGTTCATGAACACAAGTAATCCTGTGCATAACCATATCTTTGAGTTTGCAGTTTGCTTTACATTGATTCACTGTCTACAAATGTCTTTGTGTGTGTGTGTGTGTTACATAAATATACACATGCTCTTGAAAGTTGAGATTATTATAAAGCAACATCATAAACTACATTTTATTTGGTCAGATAATGCTTTCTGACATACCTGTGATTAGATATATACATTATTGGGACTCCTGGGATCTTTCGTATTCTTCGCTTCAGGTCTCTGTCTACAGTAGCCACTATGTAACATTTGTGCTATAGGAGAAAGAGACAATCTGGTTAAAAGAATACCAAATTAAGTAATTTTCATTTTTTAAACAAACTTCAAGAGTTACGATGAATTATTTAAACTATTTGTACGTCACATGGCCTTCTCTGATATGTGAAATATTAACTAAAGTCAATACCCAATTGAATATTAACTTCTCTTGGGTACACTGTAATGAAAACAAATTATTTTTTTAATAAAAGTTTTATTATTTTTTTAAAAATTACAGTCTTTAGTGCTTAGTAAACAACATGTTGTCTGAGTTCAAATATTTAACATTAACTTTTTCAATATAAATCTGTTCAATATTACACAATCCAATATTTTTTCTCTGATCCTCCTTTTTTCTTCATATTTTTTTCCATTTTCCCTTCATTACACCATTACAATTTTTTGGTACTTTTAACGTATACAAAGTTAGATATAAGCATCTTCATCATATTTTACTAATATGTAAAAAACAATAATATCAATTCATAAGTCAATAATGTCAATTCATTAATATACTGTTTTTCGTATTCTTGTTAATGTTTGATTTTCCATCAGTATTTGAAATATCTTTATCAATTATGATTTCCTCAATATTAATTACATTTATATAGCTGAAAGTTTTATTCAAATCAATCCTCCTCCTATCTTCATATTTCCCATATCAAAAAAAAAATGCTATCTTAATTCTAAATCATATGTTTCATTGTAAAAGTCTAATTATATCTAAAAGTCTTTCATTCTTTTAATCTTACTCAAAAAAGTATTTAAACATATAATGCCCTCTCTAGAAGGTTAAGTCTTCTGTTTTTAAAATCTGACTCTCGCTTTCTTTCTTTGCCAAGTTGCTTTGCAAGCCAGGGCAATTAGATTGCCCAGGAATTTTGTTTCCATTTTTGTGAAAATTGCTTGGCATGAGGAAAACAATTTGGGTAGGGTATTTTTTTTGTGTGTGTGGGAGGGAATTCGGCCCATTTATATTCCTTAAAGAACTCCCAGTTCTTTTCTCCCCCCATTTCTTGTCTCTTAAGTTGTGACATTTCCCTTAACAGCTCTATATTCCCTATAACAATGAAAATGCAAAAGACCTTTTATCCCTTAGGTCTGCAAAATATATCTGATGGCAAAGAAAAAGATTGTAATGAAAACAAATTAAAGAGCTCTTCTGTCAACAGAAGAACAAGAAAAGGTCATAAGAAATACCTGGGTGACCCTCTGTACCAAGCAGTCATCTGCATAGGTTCCTTTGTGAGTACAAGGCAAGCGCTCAAATCGTGGATCTTTTGCTATCCTGTAGAGTTATAACAGAAAAAAATAGAATATAGAAACAAACTTTTTTTTTTAAAAAATCACATTTTTGTCTTTAATTAAATGGGCTCTTTGCTGTTATACATTCATCAGGAAAATAGGAATTCTGAGGAACATAATTTGATTGTTTTTCTTCTGATAAATCCTGAGGTTCAAGAACAAGGTATCCAAGAGCTTAATTCATCTATTTTCTGTAACCCAATTGTACCAAATTTAAGAAAAAGGCTTCCAACTTTCTGCCATATCTCCTGGGGTCCTGGAAGACTTAAGGGGGAAATGCCAATTTATGGTTTAGTATTATATAATTTGAAGATGGAAACTTATTGTTGCCCGTTTTCTCAGGAGACATTCAAGATACTTTTCTATGGGGAGATTGCATGCTTTGAAAATAATTAGGAAAAAGTGCTTTAGAATTCATATAAGCACAACACCTCTCTGCCATTTATTTTCAAGAAAGGCACAGTCCTATTTTCTTTCAATATAAATGGTTGTTATCTAATGCAATGCTATGATATGTGAATTCAATGATGATATCTATAAAACATCTCAACTGTATAATTAAGATAGATGGAAACATATTTTATTTTGTATAACTCTATAAGATAGCAAATGTCATCTCAGAACACTGAACTATATCTTTCAAAGATCCTGGAGCACTGGGGAACTGCCAGAAGACTAGAGAAGAGTTGATGTAGTTCCCATTTTCAAAAAAGGAAAAAAAATAGATACAGAAAACTACAGACCTATCTGCCTGACCTCAATACCTGGGAAGATCTGGAAAAGATAATCAAGCAATGAATCAGCCAACACCTAGAGGCAAACAAAGTTATAACCAAAAGCCAACATGGGTTTGTCAAAAACAGATCATGCCAGACAAATCTTATTTCATTCTTTGACAAAATAATAAAATTAGTGGACCAGAGGAATGCTTTGGATATAATTTACTTGGACTTCAGTAAGGCATCTGATAAAGTAGACCACAACCTATTACTAGATAAGATAGAAAAATGTGGGTTAGACAGCATCATCACCAGATGGATTTGTAACTGGCTAATCAACCGCACTCAACAAGTTGTCTTCAATGGAACTCCATCTACATGGAGGGAAGTGTGTAGTGGGGTACCCCAAGGCTCTGTTTTAGGCCTAGTATTCTTCAACATCTTTATCAATGATTTGAATGAGGGGATAGATGGGGAACTCATCAAATTTGCAGATGACATCAAGCTGGCAGGAATAGCCAACACTCCAGAAGATAGGTTTAAGATACAGAAGGATCTTGGCAGACTTGAACATTGGGCGCTATCTAACAAAATGAAAATCAATGGTGAAAAGAGTAAGGATCTATATTTAGGCAAGAAAACCCAAATGCACAGGTATAGTATTCATGGTACCTAGCTTAATAGTAGTAACTGCTCTTGGAGTCCTAATGGACAGTCACTTAAATATGAGCCAGCAGTGTGCTACAGCTGCCAAAAAAGCCAATGCAGTGTTAGGCTGCATTAACAGAGGGATAGAATCAAGATCGCATGAAGCGTTAATACCACTTTACAATGCCTTGGTATATACTTGGATACGGCATCCAGTTTTGGTTGCCACGATGTAAAAAAGATTTTGAGACTCTAGAAAGAGTGCAGAGAAGATGATAAGGGGACTGGAGGCTAAAACATATAAAGAACAATTGCTGGAATTGAGTATGTCTAGTTTAATGAAGAGAAGGATGCGGGGTGACATGATAGCAGTGTTCCAATATCTCGGGGCTGCTACAAAGAAGAAGGAGTCAAGCTATTCTCCAAAGCACTGAAGGCAGGCCAAGAAGCAATGGATGGAAACTAATCAATCAGAGAAACAACCTAGAACTAAGGAAACATTTCTTGACAATTAGAACAGAAGTTGTGAATGCCCCAAAACAGTTTTTAAGAAAAGATTGGACAGCCATTTGTTTGAAATGGTAGGGTTTCCTGTCTGAGCAGGGGATTGGATTAGAAGACCTCCAAGGTTCCTTCCAATTCTGTTATTCTGTATATTTTGAATGCTCTTCTGTTTCTCTTTACACCAGAAAAAATTGGGAGAACTTTTTCCACAGGCATGAATATTCTTTCAAATGTAGCTGAAAGCAGAATTGAACCTCTTTACTACAGGAATTTGGGAAGGTCTACTGCCTTGGCTTATTCTCTTTAAGAACTTTCTGATGTTGAAACCCATGGGAAAAGAAAGTGATGGAAAAAATATTAAAACATAATGGAGTACAGGATTTATATTCTAAACAAATTATGAATCTTTATTCTTCATATTTTTACTTTAGATAAATCATATCAAAGAACAGAGTCAAATTATTACACTATTACCTTAAAGCTACACGATACTTCTGTCCCAGTTTCTCAATTTCAGCCATGACACAATCTGTGATACAAGGAATGCCTGCAGAAATGTACATGTTATAACTATCTAGCACTGAAACAAAATTTTACATGTGATGCAGTTAAACTCCTATGTATAGTTTATTGTTTTTATAATACTTTCAGTAAGTATTTTAATGAAAAGGAAAAGAGAAAAGATATATACACCGACCCAAACATAAAAAACAGCAATAAAGAAAAAGTACATAGATAAATGAGGGATTTATAACTATTATAGAATTAGGTTAAAAATGAAAACTTTTTATTAATTTTATTAGTAATTGTTTGTTAGTAGTGCTTGAATTGTTAATTTGATGATACTATCCTCCATTGTACACAACTATACAATTCAGTATAATTAGATAGGAAAAACTGATACTTAAATGATATATAAACATTAAAATAGTACAGTCTAGAGACAAAAGGGCATAAAAAAGCCTTACAACCACATTCTGTATTTATATTTAACTTTTAAAAGGAACTTTTAAAATAGTCATTCTTAATGCTAGAAAAGTCCAGATGTCTTAAATTTTATTTGAAAGCTCAAAATTTCTAATAGACATTTCTTATGTTGAAGCTCCCTATTATGATTACAAAAATCTTGTAAAACGTACATGTGATTTAATATAGAGAACACAAATAAAAAATTATTGGTAAATATAACAGTCTCAGATATGCTAATGACTGGAAACAAGGATCTCTTAAGGAATCTCTTGATGAATATGAATGTAAGAAGTTGGTTTGCTTATTATTAAAAAAACATGTCAAGAGATCATGCCAACCAACTACAACTAGATAAACATTAAGAAAGAATTGAAGAAATAGAACAGAATTTTATCTCCCTAGGCGCCAAACATTCCAGAGATGCAGCCATTAAATAAAACAACAGCTGCTATGAGAGATATAGACAAAAGAATTACATTTGATAACAGTTTCCCAGTTGCAATATATGATTATGAAAGCTCCAATCAGAAATGCTAAATGAAGAAAAGGGTTCAGGGCATGAAGAAAATTATTGAGAATATGCACTACAAGATGAATATTAAACATATAATCTAAAACCAGTCTGTTCACTGACAACACCAATAAATAATCTACAATTTAAATATTTGGAATAAATAATTCAAGAGCAAGAGGGACCAAAAAAGTTCCTGCACTTGGAAAAATCAAAGGTAATTGGCAAAAGGGTAGAAAATATAAGATGGCTAGATAGGATCAGGGATGACAGAAGCTTGAGCTTACAAGAACTGAAAGAAGCAATTACATGCATACTATACAGCAGGGGTCCCCAATCCCCGGTCCATGGACCAGTACCGGTCCACAGCATGCCAGCAACCGGTCAGCACAAACAAAGCCCCTTCTGTGGGATGCAGGCAGCACACAAAACCACACATTCTCCAATCCGTGAAAAAACCTCTCCACGGAACCGGTCCCTGGTGCCCAAAAGATTGGGGACCTCTGCTGTACAGTCCTGGGAAAATAATATCCATATTGTTATGAAGAATCAGGATTGAATGAATAACAAAACAGTTCTGTTTACCAGCTATTTACCAGTTCTGTTTACCAATTAAAAATAACTAATTATTTAAGTTATAACATCTTACTAGTTGTCTGCCCTTTCTTTTTTTAAAAAAAAAATCAGGATATTTTATAATACTCAAGTCTAATTATTTTAGGAAACATGGAAATATTTGCAAATATTAATATAAATATAAAACTACTAGTAAAATCAATGTAAAACTTAACAAATGATATAGATCTGGATACTTACATTTGGCATAGAGGCAATCCATCATTGATTGTACTAGATCCAATTTGGCTTTAATGGAAAAATTAATAAAATTGGTATCCACTAAGATATAATACGGAGGTCCTAGTTGTGTGTTATATTGGAAGAATAAGCATGAAGGATATTTGGGGCTGAAAAAGAGAAACACTGTTTTTATTACTTTTTCATATAAAACAAATACCCTATTAGGGTAAACTAAAGAGTAATATTGATCAGATGGTTTTTTTGCATGTTCACATTATCTATCATTGCAGTATTCAAATTTGATGTTTTTTTAAGCACAATTACTGTACAACATCAGACTTCAATGTGGTCTCTAGTTTTCTTCCTAAGTGCATAAGAATACTCCTTGGAAGGTGTCATTTCATTCACTAAGCCCTGTGGTCATATGATGTTTCGCCTAACAACCACATCACTTGGTGACAGAAATTCCGGTCCCAATTGTAGTCATAAGTCTACAACTACCTATAGTGATTAAAAAAGGTAAGGCTTTTGCAACCTTTATGTTCATCACAGCCCAGATTATAATTATATGAAATCCATGACTCCCAGCCACTTGACTCATAAGTCAATCACAAAAGCCATGATTTCTGTGGTCTCCTCACAAGAAGCAGCTGTCTCCTTATCTCATGGTCTCTCCTTGTTTAGAGGGACTTTTGGGACCAGAATTTGCTGTCTGGCCAATCTCTGCTGCAATGCCATCCCAGCTCCTTCAGAGTCATCTAGCTCACCATTTAGATCTCACTTGAAGGAATGATGAAAAAATATTTTTTTTCTTACAATGCACAATATGGATGGCTGCTCAAACCATCCCAACCTATCTATTTTTAAGCACTTTTACTTAACAATATCTATTTGCTATTTCTAATACTTTGCAAGGTTTGATGCACTGCACAGCGTATTTCATTGGTGGTGGTTTCTTTTCTTTTTCCTTCATTTCTGTCAAATTCTCAGAGACTATCTGGACATATCCCTGCAATTTTCTTGGGAAGTTTTTTAGAAGTTTGCCATTGCTTCCTTCCTAGGGCTGAGAGAAAATGGCTGGCCCAAGGTCACTCAGCTGCCTGAGGTGAGATTAAAACTCTTGGTCTTCCAGATTCTACCTTGCTGCATTAATCATTACACCGAACTGGGTCTCATTTAGTTCTTAACTATGACTAAATTATAATATAGTTCTTAGCTACAGGGTACCCCAATTCATTGTATGAACTAAACGATTACATACATTGATCTATGATCTATAGAGAGTTGTATGAATGGTTCATGCATTGGAATGGGAATTAGACTAATTAATCTTGCAGCGTAGTCCTTTATGTGAAAGAATGTTGTGCTAGATCTAAGCAGTGTATCATGAATTCTTTAAAACAGTGGTCCCCAACTTTTTGGGCAACAGGGACCGATTCCATGGAGAGAGGTTTTTCTGTGGACCGGAGGGGGGTGTGGTTTTGCATGCTGCCTGCATTTCGCAGATGGAGCTTTGCTTGTTTGCTTGGCCCAGTTGCTGGCGTGACGTGGACTGCTGCCACTCCATGGACCAGGAGTTGGGGACCTCTGCTTTAAAATATACTAATGAGTTTGAAATACTGTATTACTGCCAAAATTGCACAGAAAATTGTTTGAACTTAGATCTTAATATATCTCATAAAACTTCTTTGATCAGTCAATAAAGGTAGGAATCATTTTGTACTCACACTTCTGTCTCCTTGATTGCACTGAGATCTTCTTTCTTCTTTTCTTTAGGTTTTGCTCTGTCTTTCTCTTTACTAAAATATCAAAAGATTTATAAATACATACTATTTTTAAAAATTAACTGAATTACTCAGAGGCAAAATTTGGGAAGAAATAGAATCATACATATAATTAGTATAAAATTTTGAGTATTTTGTATTAAACGTTTCAACAATTGTCACCATTAAGTGATTAAAAAAAACCCTCACATGCGCTGATCACGAAGGCTGATCATGCGTTTCATGGCAGCATATTTCCTTGCTTTCTTCTGTTTCCCCTAGAAAGGAAAAGTTAATGATAAAATTAATATTGTGAAGAAATGATGAATAGTCTTCACTACTGTTACAATACAAAGCTTAATTTCTCAGATTGATTCCAAAAATCAAGCTTTTACACAGAAGATTAAATGTGGATTCTCATTCCATTCTTCAATTTCATAATAAATGCTTTTGAAATAGTATTCAAAATGATTTTAAGATTGACAAAGTACAATATGAATGCTATTATGACAAATATGAATTATCTTATTTCAAAATAATTTTATTTTAAGACATGGAAATTAAGGACACAATAAGATGGGAGAAATTAAAACTGTCACAGGATTTCTGTGATAAAAGTGAATGCTTGCTAGAATGTATTTTGTTTCAAACAGTACTTGTTTTGACAACTGATGTGCAATTCAAACAATGGCGGAAAGATATATCTGTTTGTATGGCAAGGGGAAAAGCCAAGAGTTAAATATAAAGTGTTACAAGATTCAAAGGAAAGAGGAAGATTGAAATTGTATTTGTGGTTTGGTTTGGATAAAAGAATGGGTATAGTTGAGAAACAAGAGATTTTTAGAGTTAGAAGACTACAACCTGAGGTTTGGATGGCCTGGATACTTTTGGTGATAAAACTGAAATGAATGTGCATTTTAAGAATCATTTTATTAGTTGTGTTCACATTGAGAAACCTAAGCTATGCCTGAAAGCATAAGAAGCATTTAAGGCAAGAAATAATAGGCAAAGATGAATGTTATTGTGAGATACTAGAATTTTATCAAGGGGAATGGTCATAGTTGTCAATGTTTTTCTTATTTACAGTTATCAGAAATATTCAAAATGAATAAAAACACTTATGGTATAGAGCAACATAACACAAAATTTGAAGTACAATTGTGTACAGATGATGAACATGTAATTGCTAAACTATAAACTTTTGTTGAATTTTGAAATGGGAGGAATAAATTAAGCTTATGATAAAGTAGACTAAGAATTTTAGTTATAATATACAGAGGAATCAGTGAGAAATTATGTAGTTAAAAGAGTTGAAATTTACATTCTGTTATGATCTTAAACAGAATTTTTGTAAAATTATCATCAATGGCATATGACACAAGAGAAATTGTCTAAAATGTATAAATGGATTTTAAATGTATGCTTAAATTGTGAACATGAAAGAACATTTTATTTTTGTGGACATGTAAAAAAGGTAAAAAATTTCAAATACAATATGAATCCTTGACTTATGACCAAATTGAGCCCAAAATCTCTGTTGCTAAGCAAGATAGATGTTCTCTCTATATACCCATGATTGCCTTTCAAAAGATCCCTCTGTTAAAGTACTGAAGTTTGCAGATCATACAACGACGAATCTGCATACAGATGGGAGGTTGAGCAACTAGCCTTGTGGTGCGGCCAGAACAATCTTGAATTGAACACATGCAAAACTGTAGAAATGATAGATTTTAGGAGAAACCCTCCTATAATATCACCTCTTATAATACTAGACAGCACAGTATCAACAGTAGAGACCTTCACATTTCTAGGTTCTATAATATTTCAAGACTTAAAATGGACAGCTAACATCAAAAATGTCATCAAAAAAGCACAACAAAGAATGTTTTTCCTGCACCAACTCAGAAAGCTCAGACTGCCCAAGGAGCTGCTGATACAGTTCTACAAAGGAATTATTATGTCATCTGCACCTCTATAACTGTCTGGTTTAGAACTGCAAGCAAACAAGACAGACACAGACTTCAACGGATAGTTAGAACTGCAGAAAAAACAATTGCTACCAGCCTGCCTTCCAATGAGAACCTGTATACTGCACGAGCCAGAAAGAGGGCTGTAAAAATATCTGTAGACCTCTCACCTCCTGGACATAAACTGTTTCAATTTCTTCCCTCAAAATGACTCTATAGGCCAGGGCATTGCACACCAGAACAACTAGACATAAGGACAGTCCCCCCCCCCCATGCCATCACTGTTTAACAACTAATTCCTACAACACTGTCAAAATACTTAGTAAAGCTGTATTACTATGGTACACCTCATGTTTCCTATTACCTATCCTTATCTTCTTATGACTATAACTTTGCTGCTTGTATGATTTATGTTGTTTGCATAGCTAGTACTCTATGACTATCACTAAGTGTTGCATCTTATGATTTATGATGATGTGTTGTATTTCATGATTTATGATGAATGTATTTCATGTTGTATATGATCATGATTATCAGTATTACTTTTATGAGAGCTTATACACCGGAGACGAATTCCTTCTGTGACCAACCACACTTGGCCAATAAAGAATTCTATTCTACTCTACTCTCTTCTATTCTTCTTATTTCTATTTCTATTCTATATTCTAAGTGTTAGATCTATTTTCTCCCTTCTATTCATTAATTTGTGCACTTTTCCATAAATTGGTATTTTATTACAAACTATAATTTTCCATGTTTGTTATCAGAACGGCCAATAAATATTGATCTCTGCCACTCATCATGGTTTTGGTCAACTGAAGCTTTTGCATGATTATTTTAAGTATGATAAAAAGTGAAGACTAAGTTACCATTCTTAGTTGTACCCATACTACTCTCTATTAACAGTAAAGACATTATATCAATCAATCTTGGCACGATGTGCCCACTATATCCCACCTTTATCTTCATGCTTTTAGCTGATTACAATATCCCAGAGTGCAACTTTCTTGTACTCTCCACTATGGCTGGTGAGATCGGCGTTGGTGAACGTTGCTCATGATAATTTTACGAAATCTATTTTCTTTATATACACCAATTTATTTCTTTTATTCACATTCCTTCTCAGCGTTAATGAGTCTCCCTAAAATATAATACTGAGATGGGGAGCTGAGTTCACACCAAGCCACATAATGCAATAACGAGCTGTAGGATAGATTTAAAGAAATTAAGAGAACTGCTCTGGTGTACCTTTTCCAACGGAGGCACTACCTAAAGATCACGCATATGTCCAGCCACCCATTAAGACTACAGCTCTGCCTGTTATAGCTGTAAAATCCAAGATCGCTACTCACCATCCCCCAGTTCCCACGATGCAGCCGTTGTGGGCAACACTACTAAACTTTTCTACCGCTACTTCCGCCGCGCGGCACATGTGTCCCGCTTTTAATACATCACTTCCGGTCATTGCCGTCAAATAGAGGCTAGAGCAGCCTGGTTCCGTTTTGCTAAGGGAGCGTCAGAATCGAGACCGACTGTTTGCATTTTTTAACCTCGGCTTCCACCCTGTTCCGCTTCGTCTGTTCTTCTGAGGCGCCGAGTCCCTTCAGGGGAAAGCGAGAGACAGGAGGACCTGGTACGGGGTCGGGAGGAAGAGGGAAGTAGCTGCAGCAGGAAGAGGGCAGTCCGTTAAGAAAATCCTGCCCTTCTGGAAGAAACGGGCAGCCTCTGGCTTTTTGCTTTCGTTAGTGCAGGCAATAGGATTGCTGGAAGCAACAGGTGGTAGGACCGACCGCACGCAGAGTTAAAAGAGGCTGCAGGGATTTCAGAAGGGAATCCTCCCAGTTGGCTCGTTTGTTTCCAAACTCTCTCTCTAACCAGCCGGGAAGAAGAAGGAAATTTGACTCTGGGGTATTTGGTTCTCTCGCTTTCTTTTCTTCCCCTCGCACGAGTGTACTTCTCCCTCCCTCCGTCCGGGAGAAGAGGGAAAAGCGGTGTGTTGCTACAGTGTTTTATAATTATGTGTTAGGAAAGGAGGAACTGGAAAGCAGAGGTGTCCTTAAATTTATCAGTTCATAATTTCCCCTTGGTTTACAATCCTCCCATCACTTTCCATTTTTAAAAATTTCTCCCGAAAAGCCAGTTAATATTTTTCATTATTTGATTTGGAAAATTATGTTTTGTAAATAGCCTTGTTAGGTGTTGCTTTAGTTTTTAACACTGTTTCATTGTGTACTGCTGTTATAATTAGTTCTGTCTTGTGGTCTGCAAGCTTTATGCAGTGAGATATTTTTCATTGTTCTGGAAAGCGGTGTGCAATTCTAATTTGGATAGTGTCAAAATTGCTCTGCATGTCAGGCTAGTAATGAAAACGGTTTTACTTCTTAGTATGTGAGTGGAAAAAAACTGTACTAAAAGTTCTGTTACAGGGTTTCTCCCTCTTCAAAGTATTATATGGAATGTCAACAAGCTAATTTACTATTGGATGTTTATGAAGGTGGTATTTCATTGTATGAAATATATTATGACTTGCCATATAGAATTTGTCCTACATTGGTCTTGTTTTTGTGAAATTCAGGGGAAATTAGCATACAAATTGCAGGAAGTTAGTCTATTGGATCATTTCCAATTGATTTCTTATAATTTACTTTCATTTATTATATTCTTGTATAATATAGGTATCAGCTTGATCCTTGTCAGATATTATTTCATAAAGTAGTAATTTTTTAGATACATATAATAATTTGTTCTTACTTGTAAAATTACTCTTGCAATATAGTTACTTGTACTAAATAATCCACTTGGTTACTTGTACTAAATAATAATTGATTTTAAATAAATAATTGATTTTAAGTAGGGTTTTATTTTTTATCCATTTAAAAACTACCCCACTTTTTTTTAAAAAATGGTAAATTACTAAGGTGGGTGTAAAACATAGGCTGAAGTAAAATTATTGTGATAAATGCTGATTAATGAAAACATTCCTAATATTTCATATTTTATAAGTAGTATGGCAGGTGAAGTGATATTTTGGACCTATTTTGAAAATTCAGCAGAACTCTATGTTTATCCAACTGTTCATTTAAAAACTATTAATTGCCTATACCACAAGGTGCTTGGTTAGTATATGAACAAATGTTTAATTTTGTATTTTAAGTACTTTATGTATCTAATAGTATTTTTCTATTTTGGTGTTCAGATTTGACCTGGAACCACTTGCATTATTGTGACATAATCTCACTTTATTTACAGACTGCTTGCAACCTTCATTTTCTGTTCAGAAATATTTTTAACAGGGAATCTGCATCAATGATATAATCACTGTACAAACTCAATAGAAAGATGCAACTGGGAATGGTTTCCCAGCATATCTGGTGAAATATGGTGGAATAGCATATATCGGAGTATGCTTGTGATTTCAGCATTCTCTGCATGGTAAAGAAACTTTGCCTTGAGTCAGACTGCTTGCTACTAATAAGCAGGTGGTAGTGTAAAATAAATATTCACTGAGAGGTTTATCAAAAATTGTGAAAAACTCTTAATATTGAAAAGAGTATTGTGTTGTCAGCTAGAAAGTGGGTGTGTAGAAGAAAACATCTGAATTATTTCACACTTTTCATTTGTAGAATTTGATTGTAAATATTGTATCAATAGAAGCTTCCAATTATTGTAACCTTTAAAGGATCTATTTGCTGTCATTCCAGAGTGTATAACCCAAAAGATACTTTTTAACAAGAAAAATTCTAATTGAAAGTTGGAACAAATTTCCTAACAATAAAAGCAATTTCACAGTGGAAACTATTACTCAGAAAATTAACCTGCTTCCCCTTCACTGGTTATGTTTAAAAGAAGGCTGAGAAACCATCTGTTGTCAATATTTCATTTTGGATTCCTGCACTGACCAAGGTATTAGATTTGATGGCCTAAATAATCTTTTTCTGTGAATTTTGTGCTATGTGAACTAAACCTACATTTTTGTTTGTCAGATTTGAAATGAATTTGGGCAATTCGTTGATCTGGGCAATGTCATCTCAGAATGATTCATGTAAAAATAAACCTTTTTATTAGTTTCTGATAACTTTCAAAGAGAAAGAAATAGGAATGTTTATGACTGAGGTAGCAGGAAATTGAAGCATGGCATGACAGGCCTGACCTTTGGTCTCTTGATAACATTCTATTTTGTTTCTTGCAATTTAATTATTATCTTTTGTGAACATTGTGTTTTCGTTGATGCAGTCCAGAACTGTTGTTTAAGCTTTTGCATCACAGTGCTGATTCCAATTTAGTTTGAGTATCTAAAGCCTGTAGATTCTTATCTGTTGTATTATGAATATCAATGCATCAAGTTTTTTCCTACATATAGTAAATATTTTTCTCTCTCTATTGAATGGAGTGTTTAGTTTGCTTATATTATGATTGGATCCATAATGTCAGTTGTCAATTAAACTTATGAAATGACAGTTGCAATCATCTAATTTTTGATCTTCTGCCTATCCTGAATTATTCTTTAATGTATTCTGTTTCTAATGACTCAAGCATTTTATTAGCTTCCTTGATTGTGTGTACAGACATAAAAAACTTCTAGGCAAACTGGAATAACTTGCCTATATTTGATCATTCTTTCTTGGAGAGATATCGGAATCTAATCTCTAGACTTTGTTTCTTTTTCTTTTTTAACTAGATAAATTATTGGCCTTTCTATTGAAACAGCAAGAATTAAGTATCATTTTTATATTAAGGATGCTTAGGGAAAAACATGTAATAACTCTGTTTTGACAAATCAGTATTTTTCTAACTGTATTAAATTGAGAAAGAGCACAGAAATTAACATTTTTAAATCAAAGAGCTCTTCTAAAGATTATATATGACAGGGTTTTTTTATAATAATACTGTGAAATCTTTGAGAACAGGACAAACCTCCTGACCTTATGTTTATCCTATTTAGTGGTATTGAACATATATTGTTTGGAGGATTAGAATACTTAAAAAAAATAAATTCCAATTTTGGAAAATTTTGTTTATTGTGCAAACTTTAGCATATGACTCTTATGTAAGAGTCCAAAGTATTATAGAAAACGACAAGGATTAGATAATATTTGATTACTAATTGAAATTCTTGATATATATATAAACTAGAATCAGCAAAAAATATTTCACTAGGTTTGGAAAAGGAATTTTTGAAGCATATTGAAGACAGTTGATTTCAGCTAGTCCTCAACTCATGATCAGTTCCTAGGCAACCAGTCAAAATTATAATGGACCCTAAAAAGGGATTTATGACCCAGATTCAAAATTCTGATATCCAGATACCCCACCCTACCCCATATGTGACCACATTTTGGGTGCTTGGCAACTTTATGACCAGTGGTCATGTGACTGCAATTTACAATGTTTTTGCAGGAAACCAGTGGTTACTTCCAATGTCCAACAAAAACTGCCTCACGTGAAAAATGGATTTGTTTGCTATGGCATTCCGTTTATGATTGTAGTGTTATTGTTTGATTGATTGATTGATTTGATTTGATTGTCACCCATCTTGCCTCAAGGTGACTCTTGTTTGCTTAATGACTGCCACCAAAAAGGTTGTAAAATTGGGTACGATCATGTGAGTGACCTGCCTTTCAACTATCACGACTTATGATCAAATTGTGAACTCGATCATTAGTCGAGGATTACCTATATTCTGAATGTTGTTTAGAAAGAACCACAGGTTTCTTCTGCCTTGCATTATTTTATATGCTAAATTGTTAGTAAAGTGATGAGTCCTTTGCTGATGGCTTGGAGAAGAACCATACCATTCATTTTATTTGCATGGAGTGTGCATAACACAACTGCCTTTCTCTCCCTGTTCAGTTCAGATACATCTGTCAGCATGTCTCCTTCAGGCGAAGCTTGATTCACTTGTAGGTTTCTTGGTAATAGGTTTGAAGTGGTTTGCTGTAGCCTTTTTGTTGGACTTTTTAACTTTTTTAGTTGCCCCACCCAAAATACTGTGAGGCTAATTTATTTATTATTTATAAATTTATTATTAATTACTTATAAATAAGAGTCAAGGGAGAATCTGCTTTATTTTATATTCCTTCTGTATGACCATAATGCCTTTTTTCTCGTTGATATTATGCTTGGTCTTTGGCTCTCTCAGTTTAAGAATCAAAGAATGACCGGTTTTTTTAATCCAATTTCTACTATAGTTTTTAAAAAATCATATGTAATATACATAATGATTGCAACTCCTTGTTTTCATTTCAGGAAAATGATCTGAGAGCTTCATGGTCTGATAATGCAGAGTGCCACTTCTTGAGATGATTCACTTCATTGCTACATTTGATTCTCTGGCTCTGAGCTCCTATTGTAATTTCCAGGATCCTATGGATACTGCCTGGTGTCTATCCTGAATAAAGGTGCAGAGGAATGTGCACTCCCACTTTGACTTTCTGGATATGGGAGTTTGAATAAAGGTAATTCTTTCAATTAGTTGGAGGGATGTGGAACATGCTTGTGCAGTCTGTGAAGTAAGGCTTGGTAAAGAGAATAGGAATAGGTCCAGTACAGATTTCCAACATAATAGAAGGTGTTACTGTTAGTAGGTGGCATTATTGTAAGATATTGTGCTTATAAAATGTATTGGCAAGTCTCACTGCCCCCTGAATTGACACATCTGAACCCTGTTCTCTTGATAGCAAGTGGTTAGATTCCTATTGCCATGGGATTTGCTGGCATCTATGCTTTGCTTTAGTATCTTGAAGATTTAAATATTCTCTAGGTGAGGATGGGGTACATGGTTTATAAATAAATAAACAAATAAATAAATAAATACCTTCCTTTTTATGAGAAGGAAGATGAAAGCATTTTCATTCAGCATTTTTGGGTGCTGAAATCTACAGTATTTTGCTAGTCTATGTTTTACATTTTAACCATCAAGATATTGCTTGTGAAACATTTTGTATTCTACCAAATATCCAGAACTTGGATGTCTAAAATATTGCCTTCCCCATAATGATCTTCATAAGAATTAAAATCTTAGTTTGGTGCCTTTCTTAATCTGTTAAGGGAAGAGGTCTTTTCTACATATGTATATCGTGGGGTTCCCTTCTTAGATCTTCAGCTACCTGGCAGACATCTCTGCATGTTAAATATTAATATTCTAGGACAGGAGGATCATGATGGCATTTCTTGGAAAAGTGTAGTATATAAAAACAATAAATAATTAACTAAAAGAGTTCTCGGGGATTATTGCTGGTAGTCAGTTTTTTAATCCTTAAAACTATTAACTTCTTGTATTTCCAAAAACTACAGCTGATCTCACCATGTTTCTTTTTCTTTTCCTTTTTTTTAAATGCAAGTTAAAGAATCAAAGAATGCTTATTGTGTTTTTGGGAGACTAAACATTTTGTAAATCCACCTAGATTTTTTGCTTTGGCTTACATCTTTTTTTTTTCCTTTCTAGATGCAGCTGTAATCCTCGGCTGTGTGTCTCATTGAAAGGACCTAATGTTTTACATTATTGGTAAGGGAAGACAATCTATTCATAGAATCTAAAATTAGCCTTCAAGATTTCATTCTTTTAACTTACAAGTAGCCCTCAATTTATGGCCATTTGTTTAATGACTGTTTAAAGTTATAACAGCCTTGGAAAAAGTGACTTACGACCCATCCTCTAAGTCATGACCATTGCACAACCGCCCCCCCCCCCATGGTCACGTGATTGCAATTTGGGTGCTTGACAACTGGCTCATGTTTACAGTATTTCCAGTTTGTAATCAAATGATTGTTGTGACTATGACCACAAGAAGTTGTGAACTTCTCAACTGGCTTCTAACAAGCAAAGTTAATTGGGGAAGTCAGATTTGCTTAATGACTGCATGATTCCCTTAATGGCCACATGATTCGCCTAACAATTGCAGTAAAAATGATTGTTAAATTGGTCACTTGAAGACTTACTTAATGACCAAAATTCCATGTTGCTAATTGTGGCAATAGGTCAAGAACTACTTGTAGTTTTGTGAATGGTATCTGTTTTGCTAACACTATTGAGCCTATTCAATTCTATTTCTTGAATCAGTTTGGTGTAGTGGTTAAGATCTCATTGGGAATTCTAGGCCTGCCATAGGCATGAAAGCCAGCTGCTTGTTGTGGGTAAAACTGGAGGCAGGAATATTATATATGTTTACCATTTGAGTTATCTTCTTTATACATAATTAAATAAAGATGTAATAAAAATCTAATAATAGAATAAAAAATGGATAATCTGGAACTTTAATATCTCAGAAGGCTTGATTTTTATTTTAGTCCTGTTAATTGAAACGATTCCCTATAAAATTTTTACTTCAAGGTTAAATATTGTAAATTCTCATCCAAAGTTATTATAACACCGCAATTGAGCACAAAATTTCTGTTGCTTAGTGACACTGTTAAGTGAATTTTGCCCCATTTTACAACCTTTCTTGCCAAGTTGTTAAGTGAATCACTGCAGTTAAGTTAGTAACATGGTTGTAATACTGCTTCCCCATTGTCTTTGTTTGTCAGAGGGCCACAAAAAGTGAACATATAACCCAGGGACATTGCAACCGTCGTAAATATGAGTCAGTTGCCAAGTGTCTGAATTTTGATAATTTGAGCATGGGTATGGTGCAGCCATCTTAAGTATGAAAAATGGTCATCAGTCACTTTTTTCAGTGCTGTTGAAACTTCGAACAGTCACTAAATGAAGTGTTGTAAGTTGAGGATTACTTGTAATATGAAATAGCCATGGTGATGGATTTTAAGAGTTTTGTTGGATCCTATAATTACTATCTATTTGCTGTTTGGCAGGTGGGATCACAGTGGTATCTGTGGTAGCTTTCTTTTTCACCATTAAGTTCCTCTTTGAGCTTGCCGCACGTGTAGTCAGCTTCCTCCAGCATGAGGACCGGGAACGCCGAGGAGAACGTACCATTTATGACTATGTGCGAGGCAATTACTTGGACCCCCGCTCTTGTAAAGTCTTCTGGGATTGGAAGGATCCCTGTGAGGTGGGACGTAGTATGGCCTTCCGAGTGCATGTAAGAGGAAATTTTCATTTCTATGACAATTTGAGAAAGCGCAGAACAAAAAATCCAGGCAATCAGAGCTAAAAACATGAATTTGAGCAAACTCCAGGAGACAATGAAGGATAGGGAGACCTGGCATAGTTGTGAAAAGTCAGTTAGCAACTGAACAACAACAAAACAAAACCTTTTCCTCCTGCACCTCTTTTTTTGATATCATTATATGTATTGAACATTCTCTGTGCTACAAATGTCTTTAACCACAGATTTGGTTACAGAGTTGTGTGTGCTGAATTTAGACATTATTAAACCCTTGTAAGAATATTTCTTTCTTTATTCTTTATTAATTTATCTTAATTGGCAACTTCAAATTTGGATCTTGTACTGTATATATGTGTAGGTATATTGAAGCAAAGATTTTCAGCCCTACTCATGTTAAGTCAGCAAGATGATTTTAATTTGCTGCATCTTTTAATGGTTAATGTAAGAACTTAATGTAATGTAAGAACTTAATGTCTTTGCAGTCTGCTATTCATTTGGCTTCTTAATTCCCATACAGTTGTTTTATAAGAATGGCCAGCCTTTCCCTGCTCATCATCCTGTTGGACTGCGAGTTCACATCTGCCATGTGGAGTTAGCAATAGATATTCCTGTCACCCAGGAAGTGCTTCAAGAACCCAGTTCCAATGTGGTAAAGGTGGCATTCACTGTGCGCAGAGCTGGGCGGTATGAGATAAGTGTAAAACTTGGAGGCTTGAATGTTGCGTATAGTCCATACTACAAAGTATTTCAACCAGGTAAGTTTTTGCTTAAAGCAAAAATAAATAGTTGGGGATAATATACCCTAATGCTGGTCGTCCATACTTATTTAGTGTCATGGCTATATTAGATGATGCTCAGCAGATTACATCTTTACTAGCTTTGGGGATTAAAGCATTAATTTATGGTAAAATTTAATTAATGGACACACTAAAATATAGAATACCTACTTAGGAAAAAACCCTATTTTTTTAGTATGGTGGAACCATAAAAATGACAAATTTTGTTTATCTGTTTTACTAATCCACTTTCTAGAAAAAAAATTTAATAGCTCTGCACTCCATTTTGTCCTGCAAAATGAACTTGTGTTCATTGAGATTCATATTACCAATAGAAGAGAATATTTGTAGCTCAGGATTGAGCTGTGGAGTCCTTGGTGCTCTCCAAACATGGTTCTTTCTTGAAAATATTTTAGTTACCATTAGTGATAGAAGAGAATGGGATTTGCTTTGTTTATATTTTTGTTTTAAAACAAACAAACAAAACACCTTGCCAGCAATCAACACCCAGATGAGCAGATATTAACACCAAGACTGTGTACTTTGTGCTCTTCTCCTTCCCATCTTTTAACTCTACTTCTTATTATTCATTGTTTTATCATTTTAATGTCTACTACATCGGACATGGGTATCTTCGAGACCGCCTTCTGCCGCAGATGACCTCCCATCGACCGGTACG
>JANHFS010006490.1:39520-55076 GCA_032467975.1 Trimeresurus albolabris | reverse complement strand
GTACAATGGGTGAAAAGGTTGAAAAGCCCTGCTATAATGTACCCTTGTACTAAACAGGAGAAAAAAAAGGTAAATGTAAAACGTTAAGATGCAATAATACAAACCACAAATGTTTATAAATATTAATTTATAAAGTATTATTTTGTCAAGTAATATGATTTCATAAGATTGTTTCTTAACCAACATTTTTCCTCTGATATTTTTCCTCTGTTCTGGATTGTTTTTAGATATATTCTATTATTGTGCGTTGACACATTTGCTCAGATACCAGACAATGATATTTCAAAATGCTAGAATGCATGTTCTGTACAAAATACAATTTGCTATTTAGGTTTAAATTGGTTTCCTTGAATTTCAGTAGTTGGACTTATGCTTCATATTTGCACTTCATATTGCAATAAATACCATTTACTTTGTGTGATGCCATAGCTTTAGCATCACTCTGAAAAAGAGCTCAGTGCAATAAGTCAACAGTAAAGGTGATTACTGGAAAAGATTTAGTCTTTATAGTTAGATTATCTTCTAAACCAGTGGCTTGGTAGTCCAGCTTGGGGATGAGAGAGGGGAACTGGGCCACAGGAATGGCAGGCTGGTACGCATGTTTGCACACATCCCTTGCATTAGTGGCGAGCCGGCACGCACTCACACGCAGCTCTTGCGTGAGTGGCAGACTGGTATGCATGCATGCGAGCCCACCGCTTGCAGACGATGACTGAGCATGCATGCTCCAGCTAACCACTCACATGGCCAATTCCAAATAGGCCACAGTCCAGTAGTGGGCCGCGGCCCAAAGGTTAGGGACCTCCTGTTGTAAACGTTTTTGAGGTGCACTTATTTCTATCCTTGCTTTCACACAGATTTTTTAGGATATGTATCTTCAGATCCACTCTATCATGAACTGAAGTGATTCAGTGAGAGCAAGTCCTAGTGGACATTACATGGGGAAGGTGGGATTCACATCGACCATTTGTACAAGATACAGAAAGTTCCAAGCCCAGCTTTGTGCACATATGTTATCCATGCATGTCAATTCATGGTTGACCATTGAAAGAATTGTAATTACAAATAAATAACTGCAAGTAATCCTCGACTTACAACCATTCATTTAGTGACCTTTCAAAGTTAGAATAGCACTGAAAAATGTGACGTATGATAGTTTTTCACCACTTATGATTGTTGCAGCATCCTCATGGTCATATGATCGAAATTTGGACATTTGACAGCTGGTTCATATTTATGATGGTTGCAGTGTTCTGGGGTCACGTGATCGCTTTTTGCAACCTTCTTATGAGCAAAGTCAATGGGGAAGCCAGATTCACTTAACAACTGGATTACTAACTTAACAACTGCAGTGATTTACTTAACAACTGTGGCAATAAAGTTCGTAAAATGGGGCAAAGCTTACTTAACAACTGTCTTGCTTAGCAACAGAAATTTTGGACTCAATGTGGCCTTAAGTCAAAAAGACTACCTGAAGTTCATATTTGATTTGTTTGAGTACCAGTTATAACAATTCTCTCTGAAGATACATGTCTCATTCTTTGAGCATATCTCCTGTAAAAGTAGGCAATAATATATATAAATGTCAAGCAACGGTCTATTGATTTGATTCATATCTGCCTTTCTACTCCAGCACTTCCTCAAGGCAGATAATATTTTAAAAACAAAAACATAATAAAAAACACCAATTAAAACTAATGTTAGCACTAACACTAAAATCATTTAATAAATTTAAAGGCTAGTAAAATTATGAGGTAGTACATGTCATATCCTGGGGAAATGCAGGAGATAACCCATTCTGTATGCCAGAAAGACAGGCCTCTGACAGCTAGACATTTTCAAGAGGGACTATATCTTTACAGCTAAACAGGTTTGAAGTAGAAAATGTGACCTTTTATATTGTAAAATCTTAATACTGCTTAGGGCTTAAAAATCAGTCCCAGCACGATAAATTGTGCTCAATATGCAACCAGTGCAGATCATTTAATACAATATAAACACCATCCTTGTAGTATTGCTGAATTTTACCCTGCCTGCAACTTCCTTTCATTATCTGGTGATTGCTAGAGTATCGACAAGCCTTAGATTGTGCTTTGTATGTCTATGGCTTCTGAGTAGAAGCAGAACTATTTACTGTGCTAGGAATAATAAAAGCTACCGTGCTTTTATATTATTTGTAACTGATACTGGATTCTTATTTCTGATACTGAAATGGATGTATATTTGGGGATCATACTATTCCAATATGCTGCTATTCTGCTATTGTGTTTCAGATAGTCCTCATTTAGTTACCACTGCTAAGATTGGCAACTTTGGTGTTAAGTGAAGTGGCTGCTCAATAAAACCACAATTGTGCTTATGATCTTACTTCAGCTTTCCTTGGCTTTACAAGTCTGAGAAGATCATAAATGTGAGGATTGGTTATAAAGTTATTCTTTTACTATCATCATATCTGCAAACAATTACTAATCAAGGACTATTTCTATTCTTTTGTGAGCCATCTTGGGTGTGGTATGCAGGCTGTTATGTATGTTGATAGTGCTTTGTACTAATCATAGATTTTGAGCTAATGCAGTTCATGCAGTTTAAAAGAGTTGTAGCTGTAAGCATTGTCTTCTTGTTTATAAAGAATAACTGTATTTGGCTTTGTGTGTTAGTTTTTCCTACTACAGTACAACAGAGCAGGGTCAGTATCTAGTACAAATTATGGAAAATAAATAATTACCAGTATTCCCATTCATTGCTTATATATTTATGTGTGGAAGATAGTTATGTTTGGCTTAAGTGCCTGAAGTGAGGGTCAGAAAATCATCAAGACTTAATTGATAGCTCTGGCAGAAATTTTGGGGGATAATTACCCATTCCAGTAAGTGACATGATGCTCTTCAATCTTTTATTTCTTTATTTTACTCTTGAAAGTGGATGTTTTCTTGAGTGTAATTTCTTAGTGAGGTACTAAACAAGCTTTTGGTTTATATCATTTCAGAACACAAGCAAGACTTATTCAGTTGAGCCTGTTTCATATATAAAATCTCTTCAACATAAAATTGTATTTCCCATTTGCTCTTTGGTGCGTACAACCCAGACACAGATTTATTACATTTGTGAGAACTACCTCTTGTCTGTGGCCTTGTAATGTGTCTCCTGTGACATAAAGAAACCACTTCATGCACTTTAAATAATGCTAGTAGTTTCCCTAACAACAAAACATACGGGGGACTTTATTTAAATGTGAAACATTTGAGTTATTTGCAGTGTGCAAAGTTATGTTTTTCTTTTCTGCTTTTTCTTTTTGCATGGCAGAATTATTTTAGTGAGGGGGACCTTATTTAAATGTGAAACATTTGAGTTATTTGCAGTATGCAAAGTTATGTTTTCCTTTTCTGCTTTTTCTTTTTGCCTGGCAGAATTATTTTAGTGAGCTAGTTGTAAAGGAATTTTTCCTCCTGTCAGAGGTGTTCATAACCTCTAATTTGCTTGCCACGCCTTTTGCAAAGAACAGCAAGTGCTCAAGCAGATGGCAAGAAGCCACAGAACTGTCAAGGCATTTACTGCAGAGGAATGTTGTGTGTTGCCTCCCATTTTGTATTGCATTTGATGGAAATAAGGTCAAGTAAATAGGTTTTTGCAAATAGTGTATGCTGTACTCTCTCTAGCTGTCCAGTCAAGAAGCACTCTGCGAAACAGACTGATTTATCAGCAGGCTGCAAAATCAAAATGGGAAATGTAATCTTTATATGAACAAGTGGAAGGGAAAGATACGAGACTAAAGCTATCAGTCGTTACCTTTCAGTTTATTAATTATAGGATTCAGTTTACTTCCTGTTCATTGCTAATAAGGAATAACACCTTTAGGTTTATTTCTTGCCTGACCCAGCATCATTTTTGAAGAATTTTCTTTTTTTTCCCAGCAATAGTGATAAGTACATACACGTATTGATCCCAAATTATTAAAAAGGTGTATCAGATGTTTCTAACTTTGTTTCTCAAAGAAATGTTTAATCTGGGGAAAAATAAGAGTACTAATTAGTGTCACATTAAATACTTCTAGTCAAGTATGCTAATTTTCTTGCAAGAATAATGTAATCAGTAAATAAAAATATAGTCCATTAAATAGTGAATGCAACCTGGAACAGCAGAAAAAGGAATCAGATTTTTGTACATCTTCCAACAACATAGATACCCACACAATTTTATTGAGAAGTCTGTTGTAGTTAACCCATTACAGCACAACCAACACAGGCTATGAAAAGGGTAACACAAAAACACCCCAGAAACAACTAATTGTGCACAAACCAATTAGAGTTCTCCAAAATATCTTAAATACACCAAAACAAAAACTCAATAGCCCAGGGATGTCAAACTTGCAACGTCACGTGCCGTGTCGCGACATATCACAACTTTTTTTTCCATTGCTGGCAATGGGGTGGGCGTAGTTTTGGCATGACGCATCCAGCCCGCGAGCCGGCAGTTTGACAACCCTGCAATAGCCCAAGAAAAAAAAACTCAGGACTCATCCACAAGGACTGTAACAGGTACTCTGTAGGACAGACAGGCAGAAGGCTATCAGAGTATATCCATAAACACCAACTAGCAGTCAGAAAAATCCTTACTCTCACAACACATGGACAAATTCAAACAGAATTTCAACTTGGAAACAGTGAGCATCTTAGAACAGATGGGCTATCAATAGGCACACAGAAATAAACCATGCTTATACACCATTTAAAAGAGACGGAAAAAAAAAAGAACAGAACACCCAGATAGATATTAACGCCAGACATACAACAAAGCAGAAAACAATACACTAATCAAGGAATTACCAAAGAGATCATACCCTCACCAAAACTGGCAGGGCAAGTTACTGTATATAAACAGGAAGAAAACCCCACACTCACTTGCACTGATTATGTTACCTAATTGGGTAATGAAACATCTGCAGACAACCAACAAAGCTCAGAAAGCACCAAGGACTCCATAATGAATGCAGACTCTAACTGTACAGCTTTATTGTACTTCAAAAAATTATTGGGATTAAAGTAGACAGTTTATGTACTGGCATACCAAATTTGAATTCAGTTCCAGACCACTGCAATAAAGTGCATATTGCAGTTAAGCAAGCCACACAAACGTTTTGGTTTTCCAGTACTTACAAAAGTTATGTTTACACTATACTGTAGCTATTAAGTATGCAGTAGCATTATGTCTAAAAAAATGTACATACCTTCATTTAGAATACTTTTATTTCTGAAAACATGCTGATCATTATCTGAGCCTTTAGTGAGTCATAACCTTTTTTGCTGGTGGAGGGTCTTGTAAAAAATACAAAACTGTGAAGTGCAATTAAGTGAAGCACAATAAAACGAGGTATGCCTGTAATTTAGATTTATGCTCTTTAAATGTTTGCTCTTTAGCTTATTTGACAAGTAGCAAATCTGTCCACTTGATTGATTGCTAGTATACAATGCTAATCTAATGCTAATTTTCTGCAGTTAAGATTTATTTCCTTAAGTATATGGGCTGCTGACATTCTGTAAAGCAAGACTAGAAGCCTGTGATCTTTCTGACTTGGTGTTCCTTCAGATTTTGCTTGAAGTATAACTCATTATTTCATTGTTTTGATTGGGATCCTTGGAGTTACGATGCAGAACAGCAGAAGGCCACAGATTCTCCGTTTCAAAGATGAACATGGATTTTGATAAACATCTTGAAAATTGTGATCCCCTTTAGGATATCGTATCCTGGGAAGCAGGAATAAGCATAATCCTTATCCTGTTCCTATGATTACTATATAAAATAAGTTTTGAGCATCCAAGTAAACTATCGCACTGTGGAACATCAAGTGGACAAAGTGCTCCACGGAAGAAATAGTCTAGTCCGGAAAGATCCGTGAGAAAGTATTTTAGACATTTTAAATGTTAAACGAATAGAGAGGCTACTGGTAGTCCTCAACTTACAATGGTTCATTTAGTGATCATTTGAAGTTACAACGGCACTGAAAAAAGTGACTTATGATCGTTTTTCTCACAACTATTGCCACATCTTCATGGTCACGTGACCAAAATATTTATAATGGTTGCAGTTTTCTGGAGTCATGTGATCATCTTTTACGACCTTCTGACAAGCAAACTCTATGGGGAAGGCAGATTCACTTAAAAACCATGTTACTAACTTAACAATTGCAATGTGGCAAGAGCAGTTGTAGAATGGGGCAAAGTTCAGTTAAATGTTTCACTTAACAACAGAAATTTTAGGCTCAATTGTGGTCATAGGTCGAGGACTACTTGTACTTATCCTTAGTGGTGGTGCAGTGGTTAGAATGCAGTATTGCAGGCTTATACTGCTGACTGCCAGGAGTTCGATCCTGACTGACTCAAGCTTGACTCAGCCTTCCATCCTTCCGAGTTTGGTAAAATGAGGACCCAGATTGTTGGGGACAGTATGCTGGCTTTGTAAACTGCTTAGAAAGGGCTGTAAAGTACTGTGAAGCGGTATATAAATCTAAGAGCTATTGCTAATGCTATTACCCACCTTTTGGAAACTAAATCTGCCATCTGCAAACTGCTTCCCAACACCCTAGTTCCCAGTACTTTGTTGTGGTTAGTATTAGTCTTGCCATGGCTCCATCGACAGTGGGATCTATGAGCAGTTCTTACTCTATATTCTTAATAATGGTGAAGCATGAAAACAGTAGGCCTGAATAACTTTTGCTGTTTAAGTGAAGGAATGTAGTGAAGAAATGTAGGCTATCAATACACATGAAGTATAACAATTTATTTATAAGATAAGATAACCTTTATTGTCATTTTTTACTGTGAGCACATCGACACACATCAAAAATGAAATTTATAATCATATAAATATGAAAGGTGGGATAAAACTTAAAGTAAGAGCATAAGAGAGTATCATCATAATTAGGAGAATGGACTACTTTTTTCTTGGATTTTTTTTTCAAAGAACATTGCTGACTGGGAATCCAGAATCAGGAATTAAGATGGTTTGTACACCGTAGTTTGTGTTATTTCATTATTCCCATTGTTCCATCTCCAGGGACTTCAACACAAAGAAGGGATAAATTATGAAATAAACACTGTGCACACATATTCTGGCTTCTCAGGTCCTCTGAGGTATTCTCTTAAAATACTGTTCTTTATATAAAGTTTCTTTTGAAAATAGTGTTTTAAAAAAGCGTTATCTCCACTCCCGTGGATTTGTATTGTTTGATTGCTAGGAATTTAAAATTATAGAAGCTGGAAAACCTACTTATAAACATGTAGACAGTTATAAAACATACCATTTACTTTTAGAAGAATGGTATTCATGAAACAAATTTATTTGTGAATTATTTGGTTCGTATATTTATTTATTTATTTATTTTATTAAACTTATATGCCGCCCTTCTCCCGACAGGACTCAGGGCTCAGATATCATGGATATCTCTATTATATAAATCGTAAGTTCTTTGCATTGATGAATAATAAGACTTATTGTATTTTGAGGACTGGACTGACAAAAGTATAATTACCAATTACCTTTTCTTTTTAAATAAATTATGATTCTTCATGAGATACACTATTTGTAAAAATATATATTAAAAAACCCTGCAATTGAATATTCTTATCTTAAATGTAACAGTTTTCATAATGAACATATTTATAAATTATTTTAAGGGACTATCTCTGTACAGTATCTCTGCAGAAATTGTTTTCACTTTATCTGCCAAATAGCAAAAATATTCCATTTAGCGGCCCTGGAGATCATTCCTGGATGGTAAAAGATGCCTAGGAGGTAACCTGTGCGTAGGTCCAGTTTCCTTGAGTAAGAAATAACCATTGGATCAAAAGCTCCTGGATAATTACCATCCAGTCTCCAACCTTCCTTTGTTAGGCAGGGCGTTGGAGAAGAACATTGGGTTTCAACTCCAAAAAAAAACGGAGTTAGTAGATTATCTGGATCTGTTTCAGCAGATTTCAGGGATTTAGTAGGAAGCCAGCATTGATCTTGCTTGTTAATGACTTATGGCAGAGCCAATAATTGGGTGGTACATCTGTTTTAGTACCATTGACATCAGTATTCTTTTGGGCCAGCTTCAGGAGTTGGGATGGGAAGCACCATCTTGCAGCAGTTTTTCTTTTGCTGTGATTAGTTTCAGTCAATGTTGATTGGTGGGAGAGATCTACCACCATGGTTCTTTGTTTGTGAGTTGCTGCAGAATTCAACACTTTTGCCCTTTCTGTTAACATCTGTGTAAAACTGATGTGTGAGATCATCTGCTGGTTGAAAGTCAGGCATCATCAGTATGTCCTAGCTTAGTCCCTGAGGGCTGCTTAGGTCTGGATGGAGAAGAACATACTGAAGCCCAATCCTGACAAGGCCCAGTGTCTGTGTTTATTTGATCACACTGATTCCCAGCATATTCCATCATTAGCCCTCAGTAGAGTTGCACTTTTGCATTCAAGATTGGCATACAGTCTGGGATTCTGTCAGCCCCACCAGATAGATTAGACTCCATAGGAAATAATAAGAGAATTTTGCAAGTCTGCTTCTCCCCTTATACTCCAGTAAATCAGGGAAGCATCTGCCTGATCTTCTGCTTTTTCCTTACAAACAATTCTTGCATATTTCTATAAAGGTCATCTCCCTTAAATCTCTAGGTCAGTGGTGGTGAACCTATGGCACGTGTGCCAGAGGCGGCACTCAGAGCCCTTTCTGTGGGCACATGCGCCATGCCCCGGAGATGGCAACCGTCCCTCTTCAACCAGGCACCCGCTAACTCAACAAGGTCCCACGTGGCCAGATGCATCCCAGCATGGCTGGTTTCCCTCCCCTCCGTCCCATCCCTCCTGGCCTTGCACACTCTCCTTTTCCCGGGCACGACCCACTGCACTGCCTCTTCAGCTGTCGGCTATCCGTCCAGCTCAGAGTGGCTTCTCTGAACTGCTGGTGGCGGGCTGCAGAGCCCCAGAGTGCACTGGTCGAGGGGCCAGCAGGCTGTGGCTGCTGACGGACACTGTTGGCCCCCATGCATTCTCTGGCCTCTGTGTGCGGGGCCGATGGTGCCAGGCAGCAGCTGTCCCAGCTCCTGCCTCGCGTTGCCCTGTTTCAATGGCACCCCCAGCCTGCCTCGCCTTGCCTCACCCCGGAGGACGAGCCTCCTGCCCACTGCCCCATCTGCCAGAGACCCCCAGATCTCCCCAACTCTGCCCAGCCCCCGCGTCCCTCCCCACGAGCAACATCGAGGTGACCATGCCCACCTTGGCCACAGCCACCAGTCTGCCATGACCACCACAGCCACACCCACCTAGTGGGCCATGCCCACCTGGCACCTGGCGATAAATAAGTGGGTTTTGGGTTGCAGTTTGGGCACTTGGTCTCTAAAAGATTCGCCATCACTGCTCTAGGTCTTCTTGCCCTCTTGCCACCTGCTTGAGGACCAGGTGGCAGATGTACTAAAGAGGGCCTTTGCACAAGTACATCTCGTATATACTTTCAGGTAATCACTTAGGTCATGGTCACCCCACAATTAGATTACTGTTACACACTTTATATGGGGTTGCCTTTGAAGATCTAGGCTGGTCCAGAATATAGTGACATAGCTCATTATTATGTTCATATGGCTCTACTACTTTGCAAGGTACACTGGGTGCCATTTGGCCTCTGTGTGCAATTCAAGTACTGGTTAATTAAAGCATGGCATAGGGCCTGCTGTTTGATGGTCTGCCTAACTCCAGTTGTTTCTGCCCATGCAATATGATCAAGCAGAGAAGATGCACTCCTGTCTATTAACAGATCTGGAAAATGGGCCTTCTGTGTTGTAGTGACAGCCTTTTAGCATGACCTCCATCCCTTGCATGCATGTCTCACCCTTGTGATAGTTAGGCAATTCTTAAAAACATGGTTGTTCTCCAAGGCTTTGGGACAGGGTGATTTAAAGGGCTGAAATGAAGGGGGAGGGTAATTGTTTGTTATGTCTGCTGAATGATCTGCTTGAATGGTTTTATGCTCAACCAGTGTTATATCAAATTTGGTATGTGTTTTTCTGTTTTATTTGTAAGTTGCTGAGTTGTCAAGATGTTGGGTCACCTCTAAATTTGGAAATTAAATTGAATTAAATTAAACACAATTTTTAGTTGGAAATCAGTCCAGTTGCAAAGGCAGGTTTCTTGCTTTTTTAATGAGCATTGTATAATTCAGTACATTATGTAACATTTGAGAGCTGAAACACATTGTTCCAATGTTCCTGCAGCTCTTCATTGGGTTAAAATACTGTCCACATAGCATCAACTTAGAAAAACTACTCAATTAATCTTTATATTATTATTTAAATCAAGGATTGATTATTATATATGGTTGTCTGTAAATCCTATTAAAATCAAGACAGCATGTTTAAGTGCATTTTACCCCTTATTCAAATCAAATACAGGTGGTCCTCGTTTAGTGACATTTAACATTCATTCAAAGTTTGGTGGTATAAAATAATTAGCTTTGTGAACAATCTCCCTGTTTATAACCATTGTAATGTTCTGCAGTCATGTGATCACCATTTGTATGCTTCAGAACTGGCTTGCAACAAGCAGACTTAATAGAGAAGTTGGAAGTAAAAGTCATGGTCATGTGATATTTCACAATTGCAATAATTTGCTTAACAACCAAAGGGAAGTGAGGTTATAAGCCCATTGCAATCACTTGATATTTTGTTTAACAACCACTGTGCTTAGGGACAGAGTTGTTAGTTCCTGTGGTTGCTGAATGAGGGCTACCGTATTATAGCAAATGTGTACTGTTTAAAAAAATGGAATAAATTGTTAGACTACAAATAATGTTGTATAAATATGTAAGAATGTTTAATACATCATATTTATGCAACTATGGATTGTCAATTTTAATCTAACAACGCAATATTTAGCAGCTGGAAAGCATAAAGCTTTAATTGATACATCTGGTGGAGATAGCAAGGTTTTCTGGTATCTTAATATATTAGCAACATAAAAATAGAAATATCTGAAAACAGCACATAGACCTGCACTCTTTTTTTCCTTCCTTGGCCTGTCCTTCTAGCTGATGAATAGAGAGGGGTAAAATGTGTAGCTACCTGCTCCCTCACACTGTTCTTTGTTCATGTTTTGACATGTTTTATTTTTATTGCAAGGAAAAAGAATTGTACAGCAGGTCATTTAGTTGGACACTAAGCTGTTTACTAATTATACTAAACTTCTATAATTAGAATTCTTACATTGGATAAATATCTGAGGAGAAGCTAATATTGCCTTTTTCTTAGTATATGAACTCATATGTACTCTAGATCTTCTCATTTATTTATCTAGCTAGAATTTACTGTTCCTTTCATCTATTGGAATAGTGTTATCAGGTTTTTTACTCCAATTTTCAAACCATATTCATCTTCCTTTAATCCAACACCTCTCAATATATTCAACATATAAGTTGAACAAGGGGACAAAGTATGCCATATCTCAATCCTTTGCCAACCTGAAACCAATTTACTTCATCATGTTCTGTCTGTCATGTGTGTGGGTTTCACATAAGGACAGTAAGAGTTTGCTAAGGATGTTCCACAGCTTGACATGGTTTACATAAGTGAAGAAAGGCTGGGAATGGGAAAAACATACCCAAGTTGATTTGTGACCTTCCGTTCCAGCTTCCCCTTGACTTTACCTGTGAAGCCGGCAGGAAACCAGAAGCTTGTGAAAATCGCAAATGGAAATCGTGTGACCGTAGGACATTGCAACTGGTCATAAGTACAAGATAGATGCTGAGTGCTCAAATTTTGTTCATATGATCAGAGGAGCATTGCAACAGCGGTAACCTTGGAGACTAGTTCCCTTCATTCAGCTCCATCCTCCTTAATTCAAGGATTACCTGTGGTAACTCCTTGTAGTGAATCAAAATTTGTTGCTGAGGTTTTCATGTGATTGTTTTTTGAGGGAACCTAAAACTGCTGACTATGCAGGGTTTTGAACTGGAGTTTATGAGTAGAAGGCATGCATTCATTTGTGCAAGTATAACATTAGTTCCTTCCAGCTTATGCCTTTGAAGTACAGGTACTCCAGATTACTAAGTAATGTGATCATCACTGATTATTTTTTAACTTTTCTCTTTGAAAGAGTAGAAATGGTTCAGTTATTACAGTGTTGCAGCATGTGTGTTTGTTTTATCCCATTCTTGCTTCTGAGGAGCTTTGGTGTAAAAAAATTCACTTACCATTTGGCACAGAACAGAGAAATACTTTGCTAGAGAAATCTTTTCATGGACTTTTTTTTTTTTAATAGTACGAGGATCTGGATGATAAGTTATCTTGAGGTTCCTTCTGACTCATTTGTTCTGTCTCGGAAAGGAAGCTTGAGAGTTGGCCTTTTCATCATCTGACTAAATATGAAACAGTAATTCTCTCCCCCATCTTCCCCCTGCCCACATTGCAATATATTTGGGTTGTTATATGCTTTAGAGACCAGTGTAACTATTGTATATTAATTTAAGAGAATCCATAATATTATCAAGCAGCTTTTTGATTTATGTATCCTCTGAGGACCCATGATATTCAGAGATGTACATTCAGTAGTAGCAGATAGCTTGAAAGAAAACAATGTTTATGTAAAATTTGTTGTATAGCAATTTCACAGTCTTTTTGGCTCAGATCTGTGTAAATGTATGCATCTTTGGAAAACATTGTTTTAAGAATATGCTCTTTTTAGTACAGGGATAGACAATTAATTTGACATTACCTTGCTCATGAAAAGCACATCAGAAGCAAAAATAATCCTGATATATGTTTTGCTGCTGTTTTTATGTATGTGTTAAATTCCTATATTGCTTTTACTAAAAAAAAATCATTGGAATGTACAAATTGCATCCTCTTACCATTTTTCAACACAGAAACCTGTGAGTTAGATTGAACTGAGCGAGAATAATTGGTCTATAGTTACCCAGTGTACTTCCTTGGCTGAAGGTTTACTTGAACAAGTCACCTCACCAGTCTAGCACATTTATCACAGCATTACAAGTAGTCCTCAAGTTACAATAATAATTGGGACCAGAATTTCTGTTGCTAAGTGCTGATGTCATTTAGTAAAACGTCACATGAAAACTTCACTTAGTGATGTCAATCCTGGCAGTCCCCATTGCCATCATTAACTGAATCCTACTGATCATTGGGTAAGGATCCATATCTGGTTTGATCCCTTCAGCCCCAAGCCTCAATAAGTAAGGGATTGCCTCCTCTTCAACTCCATCACCTAATCTCCCCCAATCCCTGCCCTTTCGGACCCTCTGCATTTCACCACCTCTGGCAGCCCTGTGTTCTGCTCATCCTGTTGGTCCTGCTGTCCGCAGCTAACCTTCACTATTGTCTTCCTCCCACTGTTGACAAAGCATACCTGGCCAGGCCATTTGTGTGGCAAGTGCTGCCCTCCCAGCCCTTCTTCCTGAGGCCGCATATAGCCTTGTGTAGAAAATTGTGTATGGTTTTCTCATGAGGCTTTGGAAGGCTTCAAACCCTCATGAGAAACCTCATGGAAAGGCTGCACACGAATGTGCCTTGTCCAAATTGCATGTGGGCTTTCTCTTGAGGTTTTGATAACTTCCAAAGCCTTGCGAGATAGTTGCATGCAACTTGGAGCAGAAAAGGGCTGGTGTGACCAGCACCTGCCTCACAAAGGACCAGGAGAGGCATGCCTCATCAGCAGTGGAAGGAAGATGGCAAAGGTCCTTTGGGAGGGGCAGGATCAGCAGAGGTAGTAGAGTGCAGGACAGTCAAGACGGCAGATATGAGGGATAGAAAGGCATGCGGGAAGACGAACTCTCTCTGCAGTTGTGTTGGCAGGCTGCCAAGTGCCCAAATTTTGGTTATATCTGCATGGGTGCTGCAATGGTTGTAATTTCAGAGAATGGGTGCAATTACCATTAATTCAGTGCTCCCATAACTTTGAACAGTCACTAACAGTCGAAACACTACATATAGGGTAATCCTCAATTTACAACCCCATTCAAAGTCATGAGAGAGTTGCCCAGAATACTTACAACCCAGATTCAAAGTTCAGATGGCTGCCCCCATCCTCTTGGTCACATTTCAGGCATGATTTATGACATTTTTTTGCCCCAAACTGGTATTTACTTCCCGCTTGATGACTGGCATGATTTATGACTTTAACTTCAGGCTCAGTTATAGTCATAAGTTGAAGACTACCTGTACCCTTAAACTTGGTTCATGCCTAGGGCAGCTTTTTCGTGATTGTGCAAATCTCTCATTTTATGAAGTTAAAAGGGACAATATGTCCGTTATACTAATATATCTTCAAAGACCCCAATATTGCATTAACTATTTTTGAATCTCTGTATTAAAAAGGTGCAGTTTATTAAAGTGCAGTGTACTAAATGGCAAAGTGTTTCTTTACTTTACTTCATTTTTTAATTGCTTGATTTGAAACCAGACGGCAGACATAAAGAACCACATTAAGAGATTATTCTGTAGGTAGCTCTGAAATTAAGTAGTCTTGACTAAGAGTGAAAAGAGAGAAATCCCTAAACATGACAAATATATAATTGGAGTAATGGACTAATATTCTGTTTTAGACTTCCATTGCAACCAAAGTTAGTAATAGTCACCACGTTCTGGTGAATAATTATTGTAAAGTGAGTAAATCATATTCTTTTGAAATCCTATAGAAACTGTTCTTAGAAATTAGCTCATAATTTTGTAACAACCTTGTCGTATTTTAAAGAGCTATTTTGTTGCGAGTTTCCTTTTGTTTATGTAAGTATGAATTCCTAATCGATTGTCCCGCTTTAGCATAATATTTTGAAGAGCCTACCAAAATCTATACTAATACTTCTTAGTATGCCCTTAGGATGGGTGGTGAAAAACATTTTAAATGGGCATGTCATAACCTGTGTTAGCATATGTTACAGCTGCTTCAAAGGCTGTTTCTATATTTCTGCCTTTTAGTGTGTCTAGACAATTACCGATTTCACTGGCTTTTCTACTTGACAGATGTCTGGACAGCCTTTAGAGCAGGGGTGTCAAACTGCCAGCCCGTGGGCCGGATGCATCATGGGGAAGCCACGTCCACCCCATTGCCGGCAATGGAAAAACAGTCCTGATACGTCACGCGACGTCATGTGACGTCACGAGTTTGACATCTCTGCTTTAGAGTAACCATATGAGCTTTAAAATAGCTTTAATACTTTGAAGAGAGATATATTACTTGTTTTAATATTTGTTAAATGTTCCTTTTGAATGCTTTGCATAGCCGTAGTTGCTGCTTGGTTTCATTATGTATTTATACACTGTTTGGATGTATAGGTAATTATGGTAGAATAAAATAATAACACCAGAGTGTAATGCCATAAACATGAATTGATAAGCACCATTGAATAAAATGAGATTTATTATGTATTTCCAAGGATAGGGTAGTGCTTTATGCAAGTTCACTGGTAAATTGATGTAAAGCTGAGCTATGAACTAGGACAGGGGTAGGCAACCTTGGCTCTTTTATGATTCGTGGACTTCAACTCTCAGAATTCCTGAGCCAGCATGGGAGTT
>JANHFS010006487.1:0-18340 GCA_032467975.1 Trimeresurus albolabris | reverse complement strand
CTAGGGTGCTACAGGTTTTCCTGGATCTGCTGGAAGAGTTGGACCCCCAGGACCTACAGTATGTTAGACATTTAATTTCAACCATGAGCTACAAATATTCTCCTCATTGTCTGAGAATTAAAAGTAAACACAAGGCTGAATTCCTGACTACACAGAGAAATATCTTCATGATTGAGTGAATCTTATTAGATCTTGTCATCTAATAAAGCAAGATTGAAGAGTTTATGTGGAAAGATTTATAAAAAATAGAACCAGTATGAGCTTCAACTATATTTTGGAGATTGCATGAATGCATGAAGAGGAATCTACAAAATATTTTCTCACTAGTTCTCCAGGCTGGTATAAATCAAGAAACATTGATTATAAAGTAGTATATATGAAACTTCAGTCTTATCTCATAATAAGGCTTAGCCTCATAATAAAGCTATTGTAAACCATAGAAAACCAGTTAATAAATCATTATTTTGTCAGAGTAATTCATGCTGATAACTTGGTTTGCTTTCTTAACAAAAGCCAGATAAGCTGTTAAGAGAATGATCTTTTCCCCAGCAAAATAGAATAAGAAAGCTTCCCAAAGCAGCAGTCTCTAAATTGTATATATCATTTGATTTCATACTACTAATAAATCTAAATCGTGGGCATTAAGAAATCAGAAAAAGACCTTTTTGATAGCCTGATTAATTGAACTTTCAATTAAAAAATGCTTAGCGTGGGGATAAAATTTCTATTTTGAGACCCATACAGAAATATGAGCCACACAGAAATATGAATTGTGAAAAGGACAACTGTGATCAGAAACCGGGAAAACAACCCAGATGTGGAAACTGACATCAAATGAATGTCATCTCTCTCTATAAAAGGCAGGAAATAGGAAAGGATTATAAAATAAAGACCATGAATTCTAAAAGTAGAGTCTTAGGTCCTGATGATGGTAACAATACCTTGCCTAGGCAAAAATTTCATAGTTCTGTAAGGAACCTACAGAATGATACTCAGCAAACTGATAAGAAAGTGAAGGGTCTACTAGCTTGAATGCTTAAATATCTGCTGATGGAACTGAAAAGTGGCAACTAAAAATGGCATTGCTTGGTGCAGGACTGTAGACATATTTTTCTTTCTCCATCCAAGGTCATCTGCCTGTCTGTGGAATATGTCAGGCATTAAATGTGGACAAGGCAAGGGAAAAAGAGAGTGTGGTAAAACAGAATAAATGTCTCCAGAGTAAAAAAAATAATGATTTTTTTTACTCAACATTCTCTCTTTTTTAAAAAATAAGCTGACCTCATTCCCCATTGACTCTTCCCTCCCAAACCCAGCCTGAAAACCATACAGTTTTTGGCAACAGCTGAAAGGATGCTGGGGGTTGCACAAAAATCCTTGGGGAGTCACTATCTGTTGGATGATTGCAGAAGCCCTTTTAATTCACTGATATTGGAGACAGGGATGCCCTACCCAATTGTTGTCAAGTGCTTGTACAGTACAAAGTGCATGTTTAATACTAATGTCACAAAGTTGTTTGTGAAAACACATCCACATACAAACATACTACACACATATATACAAATAAATGTCAATTGCTGGGAAAATCAGGAGATTCAGGTAGTTCAAATGAGTATAAAGATTTATTGCAAGCTTAAGCTTGCAATCTGAGCTACTAATGGTCAAAGGAAATTAGTGGGAGTTAAGAAAGGCATTCAAAGGTGGGGTGCATTTAGGTCTCTTGTGGGCATGCAGGGACTCATGACTGATGATGCATTTAACCCCTCCCTTGGACTCAGCCTGGTCCTCTCTTATAATAAACACACAAACAAGTATGTATACACACACTTATATACGTATGCACCCATACGCAGAGACACTGGCACTCACACATGTGTACACACCCACATAAGCTTTTCTGTTTTTTTCTTAAAGGAAAATCAAAGTTTGCCTGAGTAATTGGTACCAAGCGATAAGCTTATCATTTGGTAAACACATTTTCACTGATGCATTGATAAAGCTATCTGTAACAGGAAAGACCCGATAGTCACTCCATTCAGTCATTTTCCAATGGCAAGCATGCTTTGTTTTTTTCTCCAAAATAGACCCTGTTAAATCTTAAAAACATTGAAAATTAACCCTCTTTAGGACTGCTGGTTCCCAGCGCTTATATTGTACTAAAAACCCCCAAATGTCTAAAGAGCAAAAGTTGCCTAAATGCATATAAATGAGGTGAGTATTTCTTGTACTATGCCAGATTAATCTATACATTACAATGAAATGATTTTCATGGAAAAGCTTTAGCAGGAGTGACTCCTTGTCATTATAGCAAACTGGCTTATGCCGAGGGAAGTTAGTGATATGTGAACAGTCATTATGCTATGTCAAGTTTCATTTTAAAGACCATAAGTAAATCTTTTTATGAGAAAAGCAAACTACTTCACAGTCCTACGGAAGGACATAAATCATGTTTTTATGTCCTCTATGAACCATCAGAAGACAAGTTTTAATATTTCAGATGGGATAAGCAATCTATCTGCATGAATCATAATTTGGGTTCCATTATAACCAACCTTATGGATAACACTCAATAGTTTATGCCTAGTACAGTTCTAAAATTAATAATAATGTTTGATCTTGGGAGTATCTAATCCTGCACATTTTTTTCCTCAGAAATGAAGGCAGCCAGTCATTTGCACTTTTGTAGCTGAACATAACTTGATGAAATTATTTTGTTACTGAGGAATGCTGAAGAACAGATGTGAAGAATTTACAAAAAAACCCACCCAGATTCAAAATAAAGCCATTTTGATGCATGTCAAAATGATTTGGTCAAAAGTAAATTCTGTTTCAATTCATTGGGTTTTATTTCATTTTAGGTGCATTTAGGCTTTTGTAACCAAGATAGAATGTAAGATGTTGGGTTTTTTTTGTATGTGTGTGTGTGTTTTTAATTGCTCAATATTTTTAAGGAGTCTGTCGGGGCAATGGAAAATTTCCTTCTGTGAGTGGAAAACATTATTACCTGTCAGAAAGAAATAGGAAGAAATGAAGGAAGGGAGGGAGGGAGGGAGGGAGGGAGAGAGAGAAAGAGAGAGAAAGGAAAGGCAAGGAAGAACCTCAGCTGATAGCTGCTTGGTGCTCAATGCAAAGTGATTTTGTTAGTGATGTCAGTAGAATAAGAATGTTCTTTTTTATTAGTATTATTTTTATTTTTCCTTTTTCACTTTACAACAAAAAATACATTTTTTTTTCTTAACAGTACTGTGTCATATGTCTCTTACATTTATTTACAGTTATTTACATTAATTTTCATACATTTTTATTTCTTGTCCTAACCAAACATAGCATTTATTCCATATCTCGTAAAATTCTGTTGCTTCCTTGTCTTTTATTTCTAGAGTAAGCTTGTACATCTCAGTGTATTCTAGTGTCTTGTGAATAATCATATCATTTGTTGGCATATTTTCACATTTCCAACACTAAACTGTGTAAAAGTATACAACTTAATTTCAGCACTGCTGTTCTTTTAAATGTTCTCTATATGTGAAAATTCTATTCTACACATATACTTTGTTGTATACATTGGATTTAGCTAAGAACTTTGTTAATGGCATCCCTTATTTTAGTGTGGCTTGTGCATATTTTTCTCCTAATATATGCTCTTTTTTTACAATTTATGTACAAGGAAAATTTAGCGCAGCTGGACAATAAACTCATTTTTGAAGCAAAAGCCATCTGTAGTAGGAAAGATTGCCTTAGGTATATTTTAAAGCAGAGGTTCTTAAACATCATTGCCACCTGTCCAACTCTGCCCCAAATGTAGCTAAAATAAAACAGAGACAGATGGTACACCTAATGAAGATTACTTTTGTCCCTGACCTGGAGAAGGTGAGCAGATGAAGAGAAAATTGAAGGAGCTAACCTATCTCCAAACATGCTTTAAAGTTCCTGTGGGAAAGAAACTCTAGAGATGGAAAAACTTGAGAAGAATACAAACTTGCTAATCATTTTTGTAGAAGCTTGCCCTTTGCAGAGTTCACAAAAGTAAAATTATATTATAATAACCCAACCTACTTCAAGCTTTGAAGCTTATTTCATTTCGACTTATAATGAAATTATGTATAGGATATTAATTTTTAAATCTTAATCCATAATATTTTCTTATCTGCCACCACAACTAGAAATGAAGGAATTGGTCAAGTTTGACTGCATCTACTTTACCCATTTTAGATGTGTTAATCCTTATTACCAAAGCCTTTAAAATATATATATTCAAAGACTACATTACTTGTTTTCTTTTGCAAACCTGTATTTTAATAAAAGCCACTTCCTCATTTGTAATACAGCTTCATGCATACTTTCCTATAAATATATGAATTTTGGCAGAAGTAGAAGAGCATCACATTTTGGAAAAGTGCATAAGTACATTTTCCTGTATTATCAGTAACTGAATCAAATAATGACAGTCATCTGTTAAACAACCATCACTGAGAAAGTATCATAACTTTTGCATCACCTGACCAGATCCTTCTGAGTCTTTCACTTCAGACATTTGAAGTTGTTAATACATTAGCTGATGACATCAAGTTAATATATATGTGAATTAAATTATTATTATTATTATTATTAATAATAATAATAATAATAATAATAATAATAATAAAGTTGGAAGTGACCTTGGAGGTCTTCTAGTCCAACCCCCTGCTCGGGCAGGAAACCCTACACCAGGCATGTCAAACTGCTGGTCTCCAGGCTGGCTGCATCATACTGAAACCACGCCCACCCAATTGCCGGTAATTGGGAAAAAGTCACAGTACATCGCAATGTCTGCCCTATGCCATTTCAGACAAATGGCTGTCCAGTCTATTCTTAAAAACTTCCAGTGTTGGAGCATTCACAGCTTCTGGAGGCAGGTTGTGCCACTGATTCATTGTTCTGTCAGGAAATTTCTCCTTAGTTCTAGGTTGCTTCTCTCTTTAATTAATTCTAAAACCATTTTCGAACAAGCTTTTGTTTGTTAAAAGCTCAATCCTTTTCTCAGATAACATTTTTAGGAGCACCATTTCTTATTATTTATCTCTTTTTTTTTTCAACCAGAACAATAGCAAACAGAAAGGAAAGAATGGAAAGAAAGGAAGGAAGGAAGGAAGAAAGAGAAAGGAATAAAGGGAAAGAGAGAGAGAGGGAGAGAGAGAGGAGGTCTGTACTCTAATAGTAAATTATCATAAATTATGATAGCAGACAGACAGACAGATATAGGTACATACATACATACATGCATACATACTATATATACATGCATTCATCTACCAAACTGTTAGGATGGTATTGAATGTGTATACCTGGAAAAATGTTAATGTCCTTTTTAAGTCAGTAACCAATTTGTCCCTGAGGTGTCTATTGAATCACAAATGTGACAGAAATTTAGTGAAATTTGTATTTTTAAAATGTTAATTTCAGAGATAAATGGCAAGCCTTCTCTTCCAGAACTATTTTAGGTGTTCCTTTTAATAGGATAATTTTAAAAGACTGTTGAGAATTCCCTGGTTGTCAGCATATTTTACCATGATCATATCATACTATATTAAAAATAAGAAGATAATGGAATTTCAGGCATTTTATTAAACCATTCTTGCTGTTATAGCAATCTGATGCTGTAAATAACCAAGAATCACTGGAGTTTCCTTTTACAGAATTCAAAATGATATTCTTATAGGGAGTGCTGCTTTGAATCAGAGTGAACATAATTCATTTGAACAGTGGGTGTTTGCTTCAGAAGAATAGATGGGTATATGGGATATTAATTTTTAGATATTATCCATAATATTTTCAGTTGACGTTGAAGATGCTACTTGATAGTTTCATCTGAATCTAATATTGGTTTAGGTTTTTGGAGCAGGGCTTGTTTCAGGATTAATACATTTTTTTCTGGGCAAATAATTTGAATATCTCCATTATACCTTATATTGTCCCAAACAGGTTTTATTATCAGCTTTTTCCAGCTCTCAGTATATGGCAGTCATCTTTGGCACAACCCATTTTGTCTGGAACTTCGGGCTAAAAAATTGAGGAAGCTTGTACGACATGCACTTGAGTTGTGATTGACTTAATTAAACATTAATAATTAACTTTCCTTCTTTTCCTATTTTAATTGCTACATTTTGTCTACTTTTGACTGGTGGTAAAGTGATAAGAGAAATATTTAAAAAAAGCACTTAAAGCATATCTCTATATTTAAAGATGGCAACAAGCAGAAATACACCCAGGGTTGATAGCACAATCAAATTTTCAAATATTCTGCTTTTGGGAATATATTTTGGATGCTTGTATTTAGCATGTTTCCTGTTAAAATTGTGCATCTCTGAAAGTAGGAGTTGTGCATCTGATTGCAGTGTCATGAGATTTTTTTTTCCTCCCTGCAGATGTTGATGAGTGTGCTGCTAAGATGCATTATTGTCATGCCAATACAGTGTGTGTTAATTTGCCTGGATCATATCGTTGCAACTGTGTCCCAGGATATATCCGGATTGATGATTTTTCATGTACAGGTAAGATTTTAACATGATAGCAATCCCCTATGATAACTTAAAAATGCAAGGTGGTAACTAATGGGAAGGAACCAAAATATTATTTGTACCATATATTAGGTAAAAGTTCTTCCTCGAGGAATAGAATAGAATAGAATAGAATAGAATTGAATTGAATTCTTTATTGGCCAAGTGTGATTGGAGTCACAAGGAATTTGACTCCTGTGCATAAGCTCTCAATGTACATATAAAAAGCAAGTAATAGGCCGTAGATCACAAATCATAATTACAATCATTAGTCATACATGTTTGTAGAAAAATAACTTCACTGAGTAACATACAGAAACCCATGTTATTAAAACTGTTATTTGTAAAAACTGGGCAAATTTTATATATACCATTATTAATAATATTTATTGGGAAGTTGCAGCATTAAGAAGGCACTAATGTTAAAATATAGTAATTTATATAATCTGATCTATAGTAATGAAATAAAGTTTGTATTAATGGATAAATATAGAATTATAAAATTTACTATTGACTTTTAAGATTCAAATCTAAATTACTGTGTGTACTAGTTATTAGCATTTTAATTTTTTTCAAAATATTGGGAAGTACACAACCAATATTTATGTAAATATATATTTAGTAATTTCTATTTAGAAAATTATTTTCTATTTAGAAAATTTATATTTTAAATCTGCCTCAAAATTGTGGAAATGAAGAGGTCTTAAATCAACTATTACTATTTTACTTAATGTAACTCAAATCATGCTTCATTAGACTGCATTAACAATGTACAATCAAAGAAATTGGTGAACTATGCATCTATATATTAATGTTGCCAGCATATAGTATCAAATATTATGGTATATCAGGATGGGTAGAATTTATCCCATTGTATTTTAAATACCATATTTCCTACCAATTTGTATGAAAAATGGAGTATAAGATGAAACCAGTGGTGGGATTCAGCCAGTTTGCATCAGTTCAGCAGAACCTGTAGCTAATTTTTTGTTGCCCAGGCCCAGAAGCAGCATCCACACAGAGAACCAGTTGTTCACATATTTGAATCCGACCACTGGATGAAACTCATTCAAAGCAGCCAAAAGGACAGTAAGGTTTGTTCAGAACAGTTTAGTTCAGTGAAGAAGAATAGAGACTTTGGAAAAGGCACAAAATATGGGAGATGTTTCCCATAACAAGGACAAATAGTTCCAGTGTGAACTGAATGAAGCAATAACACAGGGAGCAGTGAGAAAAGTGTCAAGATAGATTGGCCAAACTGATGGTTAAAGCTTGTTGGAAAATATAAAAAAAATGTATGAGATTTGTAGTTCTTTGGAGCCATCACATACTACAAGGTGCTGTGTGCAGTGGGGTGCATCTTGATTTTTTTTAAAACTTAAGCCTAGCCTGGCAAGTTAAACTGTGAGCTGAGTAATTTATACCAAATGTTTCATTTAAGAAGTAAATAATAAAAGTTGCAAACCGGGTATGCTTCTATGAGTCGAAATAACTGGATAAAAATTACAAGTAAATTGGGTGTACTTCCTGACCCTCAGTGAGTCATTTTTTTCTGGAAAAATGAGATTGTTGTTTTAAATGTAAGACTTTGTGAAAGTAGATGATGATTTGTTGGCTTGATATGGAAGGATACAAGTCTTATCTAGAGAAGATACCATTTCTAACTTACTTCCTTCCTTCTTTCTTTCTCTTTCTTTCTTTCTTTCTTTCTTTCTTTCTTTCTTTCTTTCTTTCTTTCATAATTTAATATTATTCCTTTCCTTCTCTTTCATACTAATTCAGAATGAGGCCTAAAGGCATAGCATTGTGAGGATAGCTGTCCAGCTTCCCTGATACTACCAGTTATTTGACTACCCCACAAAGCAATAGGTGCCAAAGCCCAAATGTTTGTATCCACTCCAAAGCTCTCTTTGGATGGGGTTGAATAAGGAGGAAAACATTCATTCAAGACTGTTAAATCTAAGAACACGAGAGGCAGCATATTGAAATGTTCAAGGACCAGGAGAGGGACCCAAGTTCTAGTCGCTTCTTAGGCAGAAAAGCCAGCTGGGTGACCTTGGGCCACTCAGTCCCTCTCAACCCTAACCCATGCCAGGCTCTGTGAAATGTCATCATGTGTTTATATTTTTAACTTTTGAGAAACAAAAGTAGAATGCCAAGAAAAACAATAACAGCTAAGAAAAACTTAAGCCTGTCTCACTGAGGGTCTGATAGCTTTATAAAATTAATCATGGTTAGAAGCAAATAGAGATGGGAGAAGTTTACTGAAAGGGAATAGTGAAGGGAAAAGGTGCAAGGTACAGTCACTGTCTTCACATTAGATGATAAATATATTAATTTCTGACAGGCTTAACTGTTTATTTCCAGGTGCATTCTGTTTCCTTCTCTGTACACCCCATTTTTCAATCTAAAACTGTTTTTATTTTTTATTTTAAAAAAACTGACTTTGTTTTGAATGAACTGCATCTGTCTTTGGAGATCAATTTCATAGCTCATCATCCAAGTGTGTTTCAATGTGCTTTTGTGCTATAGTGAATTGCTTCTAACCTTCATTTCCCCACTGCATCTGTTATATGAATTGGCTAGATTGTCTTTGGTAGGCAATAAAGAATTCTCCAGATTCTCATATCTATAAAAGGATGAATTTCATACAGACACTGGAACAAATGCAGGCTGACCTGGTGCAATTTTAACAAATGATCTGTGAAAAAATAAACAGTGATTTGCCAAAGGTCTCACTAGAGTACCAAAGACAATCTGAAAAGTATAGATTCAATAGCTTTATTAAAAGCTTTTCATGCTTCTGAACAGTGGAAAAAGAACAAGAACCTACTCAACATGTATTCCCAGTTCATTTCAGTCTGATGCTCCAATAAAACAATGCTACCTTTGTTAGTTTAAATTATGCCAATTTTTTGTACCTCAAACAGGGAAACGTACATCATCTAAGGTCTTTGATTTTTTTAATTGTTATTGATTATATTTCACCTGGGAATGCAGACCAGCTGAAGATGTAAACAAATGCACAGAGCTCAATTGATGAGCTAAACTGGACCTAAACTTTGCTCAATCAAACTACTTTCCTATTATTGCTCTTCTTGATTCTAACAGAAGCCATTGAAGCAGCATCTCTATCAGCTTTTCCACTTTTTTTTGTTTAAATTTCAGAGTTCTTTTCTCATAAAATAACTTTTCTCGTCTCTGCAAATATGCCAGGTGCTGATTATTGATCCTTGCAAAAATCACAAAGTTTTCCTGCTGACTCTTCCTGCAGACTTTCAACAGTGAGGAAAGGCAAACATCTAAACTGCAGGAGGCAGAGATGATGTTACCTGTTCACTTTCTTAGAATTGACAGAGTCAAACTCAGCCCAAATAACTTTTATTATCTGCAGTGGATTTGACCAGCCAAGTCTGAAGATACAAGACTTTCTTCTGTTTACTGTTCCTTAATTCAGACTAATTTTCTTTGTGGTTGTATTTGGTAGTTTATCTAGAAGAGTTGAATAGAAATTCACCAGGGGACACACTTTTGTGAAAAGGTTCTTTAAAAGATAGTCCATGGTGTGTCACAAAGTTAGATTTGTAGCAAGACATGGATATATTACAGAAGTAAATTGTGTATTTGGGAAAGCAGAGTTCATCTAACAGCAGAGAAAAATCAACGATGTTTGTGAATAATATAGATATAATAAGCCACCCCTTGTTTGATATATTGAGAACAAAGCATTGCAAAAACTTTTTCTGTGTATCGTACATTATTGTTAAAATTGTCTTTTCACTTAGAGTAAGAGGAAGAGCACTGTGTGAGAAAACGGATCTGTGGCTTGTTTAAGCATTTGTATAAGTGTATGAGTTCATTCTCAATATTGTTCTCAACATTGTTTCAGGCTCCACTAGGGATTAAATATCAGGTATGATGAAACAGGTTCCCTCCAAATATTTTGGATTTCAGCTGCCATAAACTTAGAAAGCCGAAGTAAGGCTCTGAAAATTATAATTCAAAATATTTGAACGACATGAGGTTAACTGTCCTAAAATATATCATATACTACTCTTGTAATATATTCAGTATATTATATATTAGACCATTGATGCATTATGACAGGAGAATGGAAGTCATCTTCCTATAATGCTTTTGGGATGAGTTAATGGTGCACAGATGTATTTTCTTTTTACAATTCTGTGCAGAAGGTAAAAGTATTGTTAGAAAGAGTTTTATTTCTGTGTTCATCTTTGTAGAACCAATGTTTACATTTTTAGGTTTTTAAAATACTAGTGTACAATACATTCATGAACTAAAGGTTTCTGGATCATTTGAATATTCATTTTGTAACAATAGATTTTAAAATCTGAGCATATATTTGAAACCTGGCATCCACAGGATTTGTGTTTTATTTCAGAAAGAATGTGTTTACAAAGGTATTAATATCCCTTTGCTCCTTAAAAAGAAGAGATAAAGCTCTAAATGCATGGAACTTCAAGTACAATTCTTTTAAGAATAATTTCTCTCTATTTGTAGAAGAATTAGTAGGACTATGATACATAACTGGACATAATTGTTCATTTACCAGGGGAAGGGAGGGAGGAAGGGAGGGAGGGAGGAAGAAGGAAGAAAGGAAGGAAAGAAAGAAAGAACGAAGGAAAGAAGGAAGGAAATATATGGATAGTTGAAAGAAAGAATACATCCCTACACCAAATTTAAGTGTGCTTGTTCCTTTACTATTGATGGCTGTTGAAAGAAAGAAAAAGAAAGGAAGGAAGGAAGGAAGGAAGGAAGGAAGAAAGAAAGAAAGAAAGAACACCACTTCAAAATGTCAAATCTAAAGCTGGTTGTTCTACCTGTTGTGATTAGATTGGTTTTCGTTATATTTTATTTTGTTTCTATTTTTTTTTCACGGTGCTCTTTGGCTTTTAGTACTAAGAAAGGAAACTACAGACCAATCAGTTTAACATCAATACCTGGGAAGATCCTAGAAAAGATAATCAAAAAACAGATCTGTGAATAACTAGAAGCAAACAAAATCATAACTAGTAGCCAGCACGGGTTTGTTATAAACAGATCATGCCAAACCAATCTTATCTCATTCTTAGATAACGTGACTAAACTAGTAGACCAGCGAAATGCTGTGGACGTAGTATACTTAGATTTCAGTAAGGCATTTGACAAAGTAGACCACAACCTACTAATTGGTAAGTTAGAAAAAGGTGGAATAGACAATATCACACCAGATGGATCTGTAGCTGGCTGACAAACCGTACTCAATGAGTAGTCCTCAATGGCATTACATCCACATGGAGAGAAGTTAGCAATGGGGTACCACAAGGTTCCGTCTTAGGCCCAGTACTCTTCAATATCTTCAACAATGACATAGATGAGGGAATTGAAGGGGAACTCAACAAATTTGCAGATGACACCAAATTGGCAGGAGTAGCCAACACCCCAGAAGACAAACTCGAACAATGGGCCCGATCCAACAAAATGAGTTTCAATGTGCAGAAAAGCAGTCTTACACTTAGGCAGGAAAAACCAAAGGCACCAATATAGATTGGGCGAGACCTGGCTTAAAAACAGTAATTGTGATAGGGACCTTGGAGTCCTAGTGGACGATGAAGTCATTGACTATGAGGCAGCAGTGTGCAGCAGCAACAAAAAAGCTAATATAATCCTGGGTTGTATAAACAGAGGCATAGAATCAAGACCATGTGAAGTACTAGTACTGCTTTTTACAAAGCCCTAGAATACCTGGAATACTGCAGCCAGTTTTGGTCACCATATCACAAAAAAGATGTTGAGAGTTTGGAAAAAGATGTTGAGAGTTTGGAAAAAACATTAGTCAAGCAGCCTGGACTAAAATAGCCAATAAAACAGCACAGCATTCCCCCCACTCTCACAAAACAAACAAAACAAAACAAAACCATATTAAGCCATTGCTTGGAACCAAAGCGAAGTCTTTAAGTCTTTTTGGAACCCCAGGAAAGAAGATGTCATTCATATCTCTGGAGGGATACTCTCCTGAGAGTGGGGGTAATGACAGAGAAAGGATGTTTTTTAGGTCCCAAAAACTGACTATAAGGAACACAGAGCAAACCCATTCTGCCCAAACATATGGGTAGGCAGAATCAATGAGAGAAAGGTAATCTGTCAGAAACCAGTTTCAAGGCCCTGAATGGTTTTAAAGATAACAAGCACCTTGAATTGCACCCAGAAACCAACTGGCAACCAACGCAGCCAGTAAAGCAATGGTAACACATGAGCACAGCAAGGCGTGCCCATTATTGTTTGCACTGCTACATTTTGAGCCAGCTGTAACTTCCAGCTGATGTGCAAGGACAGCTCCATATAGCTCCATTTCACTAGTCCAGTCACGAGGCAACCAAGACATCCAGAAGGACTCCCAAGTTGTTCACAAGTCTCAAATGGGAAAGCACAACCTCATCCAAGACCAACAGTGGAAACACCTGGAATTAACCATGAAGAAGGTGAACTACTGTGACATAGTGACCCCCATTCCCAAGCCCCACAAAAAGAAGAATGTCACAGTCAACAGTTTTGAAAGCTACTAAGAAATCAAGGAGCACAGGAATAGATGCACTACCTTAAATCCAGCTCTGAGGCTGATCTTCAGTGATGCTAGCTACTGCTAGAAGTAGTAAGTAAATGGTTTTAACTAGAAGCTGTCAGTAGCAATTAACATTATAACTGGCTTACTGTTAAGTATATTGCCTGCAGTTCTGAACAAAGGAAGCCAACCTTAGTAATTACAATCTTTGACAATATTATTAAGTCTAGCTTGCTAATTTACAGGAAATAAGTATTAAATATGATTACACATTTGTCATTAATAATAAAGTCATTTGTTTGCGGTCTACCTAAATACCATATTATTGATGTGTTGTTTTAGCAGCAGCTCTGTTTTGTTTGTCAAAGCTCTGTTAGATTTACTAAAAATATTTGGAATCTTGTTCTCGGAAGAAAATTCACAATTTGTCCACAATTTTGTATTAGCTATAATTCATTCTCCATCGGTATGGATATTCAAATGACTTTGCTTCAGTAAATTGCCCATACAATGAAACAAGGAAATCTCTAGCTCTGGTCTTCCATTTGCCAACCTTGTTATTGTTATTGTTTTTATCATCCTGCTTGAAATCAAGGTAATATTTTGAAATATTTAAGCCAATAATAATAGCTTGCCAGTTCAATTCTTTATACCTGTTATAGGTATAAAGAACAATTGAGCAAGCAAGGCTATGGGGAAGGAAAGGAAATGGGGAAGTGTTTTATCCAAAACATAATGAATATGGATGATGTTATCACACTTATTTGGAGCAGAACACTAGTTCTTTTCAACATACTATGATGACAGATAGCTTTCTTTAGTTTGAATGTAAGTAGAAAAGGCAGCTCAAGTTTTCTAGCTGGCTGGCAGGCTCAAATGAACCAAAACATAATATGAAATCAGCTATATTATGCTAAGGACAGCTGTGGGATGTGTTGTCATGCATTTGGGGACATTGTTGTCATCCAGCTCAGTCTTTATCATAGTTGATGGGCATATCTTCCAGCTTGGAAAGAAGCTGAATGAAGAAAAAAACCTAACAGCTCATTTTTACAAACTGAGAAAATATGTTAGTTTATAACAGACCCTTGGTCTTGGGGGAGAATAGCAGAGAAACACAGGGCTTGGGGATTCATTTTCATTTGGAATTACAGGTGATCAAAAGAATATAGCTGCATATTCCTTTTTATGATTGTTTTTTCCTTTTATTTTATTTTTTGGGTAAATAATGTGAAGACTTGACATTTACATTGGAGGAAACATGTAATTATTGTGCCTCATAGATTATTTATATACATTGTTGATTGGCATATCATTGGTACGCTATATGTAATTTGTTTATCCTACTGTTGTATTGTTTTATGATAAAAAATGTGACTTGCGTGGAAAGGATTTATAGTATTTTTATTAAAATTATAATTAAATGATAAAAACTAACAAAAAAGAAAAAAATAGAAAATGCAGGAAAGGAAAGAAAGAGAGAAAAAAACAAAAAATATAAGAATATGCTAAAGAAAAGAAAAAAGTATAAAGAAATAGTTTCTCCCTTCATCACAAACATAAACAATTTTAATAATTTCAAATACAACAAATGATCGATTCTTCCCATATCATATCTTTTATCTATAAACAAATGCTTAAAGGTTTTTCATTAAATTCTGGTCAGCAAAAGTCTACTAAGGATTACTAAAGATAATTTCTCTCCTTTCCTCTCCTCTCCTCTCCTCTCCTCTCCTCTCTCTATTGGCAATGAGCTATCAATAATTAAATAATTAAATTATTGATTCCAGCAATTTCTTTCAGACAATCTCTTATTAAATTGATGTGAGATATATACTCTAGAGTCCCACAGATCACAGTTTGAAAACTCTTGGATAGACCGGTGAAGTTGCAAGCCTCGAAACCACATACAGGAATTGGTGCAAGATGAATTTCTCAGCCATAGTTACAGAGTGGCTTGATGAGCTATTTTTTTTAATAACCACTGGACTTTCCAACAGATGTGTTCTCCTAAACCCCAAATCCAGGTGGAATGCTAACAATGAAATATCCCCTTGAGCAGACAATATTTTTTACTAGCATGTATTTCAATTAGGGAAATTTCTTCCTGGGCCTGTTTGCTGTTATAAATTTTTGGAGCAATTGAATCAGAAACCTCCTGATTTTTTTGTTTACAGTATTTTGTAATCCTCCATTCCTTTTGCAAACCAGCACAATGGGGTAGCTGCTAGGTAAGGATATCAACTCATCCTCTATGTAAACCAAGGACTGCTGTGACCCAAGGCAGTACTAAATTTCCATCCCATATCTTGCAGTTGTTCCTTGCTGAGAATTCCCTTGTATATAAAAGCAGTAATGCCTGAAGGCACAATGAAGACACAAAGAATAGACACCCAATGAATCCTGTCACCACAATCTTACTTGGCAACTATCACATACTTCTACTAGACTTTCTTTCTTTTCATGTAAAAAACAAAGAGTTCTTGAGATTATTTGATTCAGAAGTTTATAAAACTTCTTCCTACTCTCATTTTATGCCAGATCTCAGTTTAACTACAGTTGATGAGATCACAGATCCTCAAAATTAGTGTGTGAATCTTACCAACAGTATGTGGAAAGTCTCTCAAACAGATAATTACTTGGTAATAACTGCACGTTAGAGGGCATATTGTTGATTACTCAGAACAGGGGCAGCATATTTCTCTGACTTTCTAAAAATCTGTAGATCAGACTATCCAACAGAATTGAATGGCAGAATTGCTGTTAAGCGCTGGGGAAATCAGGAGGTTCAGGCAGTTCAAATGAATGTAAAGGTTTATTTCAAGCTTAAGCTCTCTACAAGAATGAGCTGCCAGTAGTCATGGGAAATGGGTGGGAATTAAGAAGGCATTTGAAAGGACTGGACTTAGATCTCCTGTGGGTGTGCAGGGACTCGTGACTGATGACATGTTTGACCCCTCCCTTGGGCTCAGCCTGGTCATCTCCCACAAATGCATTGGCTGAGGATAAGGGGTACAGCAGCAAATTATGGAACAAGGATGGTGAAGGCCTGTAAAAAGGTTTGGGGTCTGGTCATACTGATTGTAAAAGTGTGCCTTCAGTCATGGACTAGTGGCTGTATTCATCATCATTAAATGACCAGAAAAAGGGTATTTTTTTGTTTCAGGGTTCTGTTTAGAAGACGACATATCACAGGACAAATCTTACAATAGGACAAAACATTTTTTATTTGCAGTCCACCAAGGTATTTTATTGAAGTACTATTTGCTAAATTGAATATTTATACAACTATTTTCTTATTTTTTATTCAAAACTTGCGATTCAATATTGATATTTAATTTCATCTTTAATTTCATCTTTGATTGAAACAATGCAATATATACAGTATACAGTATACAATATACAGTAATAAAAAACACCATTCTAGTACATTACAATTAAAAATTATCCAACTAGAACATTAGAATGTTAAATGCCTTGCTGTTCGGAGCATTGCTGTTGTCTGGCCCTAAAAAGATGACTGCATAGGCACCATGTGAGACTCCTTAGATATTACATTAATGGAGAGTAAGCTGAGAAAAACCTTTCTCCTGTTGCCAGATACAGATAATCCTTGTTTAGCAAGCACAACTGGGACTGGCAACTCAGTTGCTAAGCAATGTAGTCACTAAGTGGAAAATCACATGCCCACAATGGTGCTTACAATTTTATTTTAACTTTACGGTGTCAGAAGGATATGACCCCAAATAGCTGGATGAACCCAAATGGCAGGAAAGCTTTCCGAAACTTGATTCAGGAGGAAGCTGAGTAAATGGGCAAATCTTATAGCCCTTTTTCTTCACTACACTACCCTTTGGAATGCTGATACCAGTGCTGGAATAATTAGCAAGAAGGGAATTAATGTTTGCATTTACATTCATTAGAGAGAAAGGGAGTACATGAACCCTGTGATGCTGTTTAGAATACAGTATTGCTGGCTAACTCTGCCCCCAGCCTGGAGTTCAATCCTGACAGAGCTCAAGATTGACTCAGCCTTTCATCCTTATTATGGTCAGTAAAATGAGGACTTGGATTGTTAATATGCTGATATTGTAAATTGCCCAGAGAGTGGTGTAAAGCACTATGCAGTGGTATATATAGTGAGGGAAAAATTATTTGATCCCCTGCTGATTTTGTATGTTTATCTACTGACAAAAAAATGATCAGTCTATAATTTTAATGGTAGGTTTATTTTAACAGTGAGAGACAGAATAACAACAACAACAAAATCCAGAAACACACATTTCAAAAAAGTTATAAATTGATTTGCATTTTAATGAGTGAAATAAGTATTTGACCCCTTCACAAAACATGACCTAGTACTTGGTGGCAAAACCCTCGTTGGCAATCACAGAGGTCAGATGTTTCTTGTAGTTGGCCACCAGGTTTTCACACATCTCAGGAGGAATTTTGTCCCACTCCTCTTTGCAGATCCTCTCCAAGTCATTAAGGTTTTGAGGCTGACGTTTGACAGCTCAAACTTTCAGCTCCCTCCACAGATTTTCTATGGGAGTAAGTCTGGAGAAAGGCTAGGCCACTCCAGGACCTTAATGTGCTTCTCTTTGAGCCACTCCTTTGTTGCCTTGGCCATGTATTTTCGGTCATTGTCATGCTGGAATACCCATCCACGACCCATTTTCAATGCCCTGGCTGAGGGAAGGAGGTTCTAACCCAAGATTTGACAGTACATGGCCCCGTCCATCGTCCCTTTGATGCGGTGAAATTGTCCTATCCCCTTAGCAGTAAAATACCCCCAAAGCATAATCTTTCCACCTCCATGTTTGATGCTGTGGATGGGGTTCTTGGGGTAACAGGCAGCATTCTTCTTCCCCCAAACACTGAGTTGATGCCAAAGAGCTTGATTTTGGTCTTATCACAACACTTTCACCCAGTTCTCCTCTGAATCATTCAGATATTTATTGGCAAACTTCAGAGGTTAGATCTTGCATGGTGTCCCAGACGGAAGGTATTTTGTTTCTTCCATTTGCGAATAATCAAACCAACTGTTGTTACTTTCTCACCAAGTTACTTGGCAATAGTCTTGTAGCCCATTCCAGCCTTGTGTAGGTCTACAATCTTGTCCCTGAATCTTTGGATAGCTCTTTGGTCTTGGCCAAGGTGGAGAGTTTTGAATCTGATTGATTGATTGTTTCTGTGGACAGGTGTCTTTTATACAGGTAACAAGCTGAGATTAGGAGCACTC
>JANHFS010006486.1:26948-40058 GCA_032467975.1 Trimeresurus albolabris | reverse complement strand
CGGTGAATGCTCCAACACTGGAAGTTTTTAAGAAGAAACTGGACAGCCATTTGTCCAAAATGGTATAGGGTTACCTGGCTGAGCAGGGGGTTGGACTTGATGACCTCCAAAGTCCCTTCCAACATCATCATCATCATCATCATCATCATCATCATCATCATCATCATCATCATCATCATCATCATCACTACTACTACAACTACTACTACTACTACTACAACTAGATTTGTGCGACACTTTAGATCCAAAGTTATGCCTTGGAAGGGGAAATATAGCACTTCACTGAAAATTTTTAAACTAAATGTGCTTTTCTTAGAGTCACACAAAGAGGATAATCTAAATTATAATGCAGGTAGTCCTCTACTTGCAACCATAACTGAGCCTAAAATTTCTGTTGCTAAGTGAGACAGTTGTCAAGTGAATTTTGCCTCATTTTACGACCTTTCTTGCCACAGTTGTTAAGTGAATCACTGCAGTTGCTAAGTCAGTAACATGGTTGTTAAGTGAATTTGGCTTTTCCATAGATTTTGCTTGTTCGAAGATTGCAAAATATCATCACGCAACCCCAGAACATTGCAGCAGTTATAAATATGAACCAATTGCCAAGCCTTTGAATTTTGATCACATGACCATGGGGATGCTGCAACGGTAGTAAGTCTGAAAAATGGTCATAAGTCACTTTTTCGGGGGCCATTGTAACTTCAAATGGTCACTAAATGAACTGTTGTAAGTCAAGGACTACTTACAAGTGTTTATATCAACATAAATCTAACAGCCTTGTCTTGACATGGATTAGCTCTCTTCTTCCTACAGATCTCAGGAAAAGATGGTTTCCCTTTTAGTTTAATGAGTTGTAGATAATTGATTTGTTCACTTCCTGTATACTCTGAAGCTCCTTGGGGTCTCCAATTAAGTGTTGAACAGCCCTGTTGTATACTATAATTCTGGAGATAGATGTATATGTGTGTATGACCTGGAAGAGCCACAGTGAGATTTATAAAAAATTGCATAACTTTTTAAATAATAATAATAATAATAATAATAATAATTATTATTATTATTATTATTATTATTTAGATTTATATATCACCCTATCTCCCTTACGGGACTCAGGGCGGTGAGCAGGCAATAATAAAATCACAATAAATATTAATAAAAAGCCTGCTTATAAAAAATAAGAGCCAGAATACAAGGTGCATCATGAATGTAACAAATGTACATCTTTCATTTGTTTCATTTCATTTGTTTTAACTATTTTATTTATTTATCTAACAGAACTTTATTCTTTCCTTCAGTGCATGTATTTTTTCAGAGCACACAATACAACAACGCACTATTCTAGCAGACAATGAGCTGCATTTTCTGACCACTATTTCATTCATTTTAGTAAAATAATTATGTTTTTTTTAAATCCACTTTAATGAAACATCTACCAGGAATGACTATATGTAGCAGATGGAACAGTGAAGAGTGTTCTATGAAAACTGATTTCTTAACAGTACAACATGGTTAAAGAGAACAAATCATTTTATTTTTTTAAAAAGCAGCTTTCAAGAAGATTATGGGTCCCATCAAAGCTTCTTTACAATCCAAACAAAGCTACCTTCCTTCTAGTAATTTTCTCTGATTCTCTCATGGTCCTCTCGCTTTATCAGTTCATCAGTCTGAAACAGCAGATTCTATCACATGCTGTACTGAAATTTACTAGAGCAAATCCTTCATACTGCAAAACTAACAGGCTATGCCACTTACTGTTCCCACAAATATTGGTTTATGGGTTTGTCGTTAACATCTGCAAAGCACTCAAATCTGTTCCGTTTCAAAATTCTTCACTGGCCAAAAACAAATGTTACAATTGTCCCAACCCTGCAAACTGGCTGCAGCCTCAAAATACCTTACCAACCATTTTTGAGGGACATGTCTTCATAATGTTACCTCCATTCCATTCCCAGTCCACTGCTAAGGCAGGGTAGGGCTACATTAAGTTATTTGAGTTTGGAAATGATGCTGCCCATATGGACAATCTAAAATGCTTCAGGAATTATGTAGTTGATCGGCAGTGAGAGTGCTGTCTCTCCATCTGGTCACCTCTCATTGCCATTCATGGCCTTTTTAGCTTTGGCTGAGACAGAGAGAACAAACACCTGGCATGCACAGCCTGTTTTGTAAGGGTGGGAGTGGGAGTTGGACAGGCACATTTTTATCTTCTAGGGGGGGGGAAATTGAATCATGGCAGACTGTTTTGAAAGACAAGGCAATAACAATACTTCCAAGATGAGGACGAATCCCCAAGCAAACTGCATTCTGGAACAGGACGTCAGCCAGCTCTTGATGAACGGCTTGAGGCAAAAGATCAGCTGGATCATTTTCCTGATAAGCACCTTTTTGTTCATCTTTTAAGCAGAGGTTGGAAGCCACAAGACTATTTAAATGATTTAATTTTCTGACTTGATACTTTTTCCTCCTTCCACATCGATGGAATTCAGAGTTCTGTCCATTCAAAGTGCTAGTGGGCAACACTTCCAAACTTTAAGTGCTAGAAAATGATTTCCTATCCTTCAACATTTGCTGATACTATGGGAATATGGATCTCTCGTTCTCCCTTATCTACCACGAGATTAAGGATCAATACTTCCAATGCAATAAACAAATTAAAAAAAACTAACTCTGCCTGCCTGTCTAAAAACATGTAGAACATAGCGGAATATGGGTTTCTTAATTTGTTTCTCTCTGATCCCCGGTATTGTCAGATATTATTAACTTTTCCTATTATGCATTTCAGTATATTTATCATTACAGACAAATCCTTAAACTTCTGCTGAAAAAAAATAAAGGATAAAGGAAGGAGAATCACATGCAGATAAAACATCGACTATGTTGCAAACTGGGCATGTTCCCATTAAAGAACAACTCCAAGAATTCCCAGCTAGCAATGCTGACTAGAAGTTCTAAGAATTGGTATGAGCCTACCCTGGAAGTTCCAGTTTTGGAAGGCAAGTTTAGTATAAAACATGCTGATATAATCATTACCTACCAACAGTTCGCACGAAAGCTTAGAAAACCTTTCTATTATCAATCAGCCTTGATGGCATTAATTGTAATTGTTTTTTAAAAAAAAGTTTAGTAGGGTCTACAAATCAGAGCCGCCAGTCAATAGATAAACAAACACCATGACTTTCCCCCCCTTCTGAAAATTAATTATTTCAATCTATGCCAACTCAATAGCAAATATTCAGCCACCAACCAGCTAATATTTGCAATCTAAACATTTAGCAGCAGGTTTTTACATTAGTAACAGCAAGAATCTGCTTGGAAAAGATGACTGAAAATAAATTATTCTCATTTAAGAGGTCTTTAAGGCCAAAAGTGCTTTATCTGTCTAACAACGTTCGAATAAGCACCATATGATATCATCAAGATTAATATTAATGGGTATCTATTGGGAAAGCTCTGTATAATATTAAGCAGATAATTTAGAATACGTCCTGCATGCAGAAAGGTGTGAAAGAAAGAAGTTTAAAAAATGATTTGAAATGATCTACAGAGAGTAGTAGATTGGCTTTCATGCTGTTACAAGCACCATCATCACCCATAAACTCATAAAACACAAAAGAAATAATGCATAAACCAAAATATTTCCACACTGTCATCTAAAGAAGTCTCCGGGTGAGAGTTAAAAATCCAGTGAATTTCTCTCATCTCATGAGTAGTGAAAATCTCGTTAGTGCTGGAAATAAAGAGACTTATGAAATCGAGATAAGTGTAAATAGCAAATATACTGTTTTAAGAAAAAGAGGAACTGATTCTCTTTATTGTCTAACTTATTACTGTCTCATTCACTATCCTTTGTCATCAACAGTATTTTTCTCTTTCAGAAATTCAAGCTGCCTGTCAGAAACCTTTAGATGCCTATCCAAGCTAGTTAATAATGGACTCCCAATGATGGCTATTAAATTATTACAGTGATTGTAATAATGCATTTTTGAATGATGTGTGATAGGCACTAATTGTTAAACAGGTGTTTATTTCAATTCACTGGCCTAACTATGACATATTTTGCTATTGAATTTCTTAGACAAGTATAGATTTCTATCTAATGTAACTTTTACAGACAAAATGATGGAGTAGACAGACTCATGTCAACTTCAGACATTTGGGGTTGAAAATGATTAGCAGATTCATTTCACTGTGGTACCTGAAGAAGATGGTGATGGTACACTTGACAGGCTGGACAGAAAACAGAGACTATTCCCTGTCTCATCCCTTTTCCTTCTCTTCAATTTGCCCATTCAAGGTGTTGTTCAAACTTCTAGAAGTCAAGGTCACCATTTGAAGGCTGCAAAGTGGTAGAGCTACATTTTGTCAGACTAAATGTGAGGCAGTTTGGAATTTCTCAAAATAAAAAAACACCCTTCTTACCAGTGATATGCCTGAATCAAAGCTTATATTAAAGTTTTCTCACCTCAGCATCTGAAAATAGATGTCTACTTTCAAGTCATCATGGTCATCATAGGGCCAAAGGGCCAGCAAAAATAAACATAGGGGTCCTGATCTGGAGACACAGGCTGCTTACCCCTGCAGTTCAAACCAGCTCCTAACTCCCAATCCAAACAAATATTCCAAAAGATATTTTGACTTTTCAATAAAATTAATTGTGGTGTTTGTTATTTTTGAATGCTGAGGACTTGAAATGGTAAAGTAGATAAATTAAAGTTTATGGCAATGGATTACATTGTATTGTATCAAACAGAGAATGTTATATAATACAACACTCCAACAGTTTTTAAAGAGAATTGACAGAAATATTATAGCCACCAAATTTAATCAGAATTTGTAAAACGAAGGTGAGTGTGTAGATCATGAGATATAGCAGTGACTTATAGATTTCCATACATATCTTACAGGTATTGAGGAAAACTCCATGATTTTGTGGAAATTATCCTGCATAGCTTCACAAGTTCTATTTATACCATATGCTTTTTAATTCACATAAAAGGTTTTGGAATTTAGGAAAGACACTACATCAACAGTATTGCTAGCATCTTGTTATTAATCATAAAACCTGTTATTATGGTACTGGTTAAGTAGCTACTTCAAAACTCTTCAAAACATAAAATGGTTTGACATAATTTCTGTTTAAGTGATATGTGGATGCAGTTTAAAATAATTCTGTAATACAGTGTGATGAACTGATTGTTTGCAGGCACAAAGCATAAAAAAGCTGATATCACATAAATTCTTTAGCACGCATAACCAGTTGCCCATTAGCCTACCGACTAAATTCAATATACTGGCAATTGAGGTTAACAGTGTGAATGAACTTTGGGTAATAATTTCATTCTTACATTCTCTAATTTGGACATATTAGACCAGTGTTTTTCATCCTTGGCAACTTCAAGATATATGAATTTCAACTCCCAGAATTCCCCAGCCAGCATGTGGGTTGAAGTTGAGAAACAATGCATTACACAGTGATCTAGTTCTCTGGAGAAGTCTTTAATACAGATAGTCTTTGACTTATAACCATTCATTTAATGATCATCCAAAGTTAAAACAGCACTGAAACAGTGACTTATGACTAGTCCCTGCACTTATGACCACAGCAGCATCCCCATGGCCATATGATCAAAATTAGGGTGCTTGGCAAGTAGTATGTATTTGTAATGGTTGCAGTAGCCTGGGGTCAGCTGGCTCCTCAAAAGCATGAGGAAAGCCAGATTTACTTAAGAAAAGTGTGGTTTATTTAAAGACTACAGTTATTTGCTTAACAACCATAGCAAAAAAGTCGTAAAATCAGATGCAATTCACATAACAAATGCCTTGCTTAGCAATGGAAATTCTGATCCCAATTATAGTGGCAAGTTATGGACTATACTGGGAAAGTCCCGAAGAAAAGACAAGATGGACTCAGTAACAGTGGCTATAAGTGCACTGTTGGAAGACCTGAAAAACCATAGTCAGGCCATATTGTCTTGGTAAAAAATCTACTATGTGGTTGCTAAGAGTTAACACTGACTTGATGATATAAAATTGTAGCTACATCTCTGGAACAATTAGCCATATACCCTATATGCCCAGCAAGTGTTAAATTATCTGAGGATTTAAACCAAAACTTGAAATACTGAAAATTGAAAAACCCAAGTTTATTTGTCCTTACTGTGAGAAATTAAGATTGTTTTTATTTTATTGAATTATAGAGTAAAATACAAAATACAAAGCAATAATAGGGGAAGAAAGGGGGACAGGAAAGTGAGGGAAAGAAGGGAAAAATTAAAAAAAAGACATTAACTTCCGACTTTCTATGTTGCAGTAGAATAAGGCATTAACATTGAACCTCAACTTTTTACTTTTTCATAATAAACTAGCCATTTCTGTAACAACAAATCAATCTAATCAGTAAAAAACAAAATCAAAGTTTCATTTTTTTCCCACCTCAACCAAAGTCCAGAAGTGGTTTTCATGTAGAAACAAAAGTACTTACCGTATATTCTTTTCTTTAATTAGAACAGTCAATTTAGCCATCTCTGCCAACTCCATCAACTTCTGTAGCCATTCATCCATAGTGGAAATCGAAATGTCCTTCCAGTTTCGTAAGTTTGTTAAAGGAAAAGTATGTTGAACAATAAGCTCAACAGCACACTAACACACCATGTCAGAAGACATTGCAAGTACTGACAAGCGTGACAATTTTATAGGAAGGAAGAAACTATGCATAAGTTAAACGTTAGATTACTTTTTAATTTCTGTCTTAAATAAAGCATTGTTTTCATGTCAAATGAAGCTGATATTCTTTTTTCTTTAATCTGCATTTAAATACAAAATGTTCAACTTGTTACTCAGTTCAGTGTTTGAAAATGTCCAAAAGCTGTATTATCTTTACATACAAACATTATATTTTCCAATTGTGGTCTAGAAAGCATTTCATTTAAATGCAGATTTTGACTTTTAACTCAGTAAATTGTCTCTTTTGAAATAAGAATGGCAGAGCAAATTTTATTCCAAAGCAGCCGCATGAAAGACAATGTGTACATTATAAAATCTGAATAAGATTCCCAATTATGAAGTAGCCAATCCAAAGAGAACACTGATTTCATAAACTTAGTTTTTAACAGTCAGAAGTTTTTTAAAAAATAATTGAGAAGAAAAAGAAAGTATGGTAGACACAAAGACAAAAACACTGATGTATTTCATGTAGTTTTCTAAAATTTTCCTTGTGTCTTTGGATACATTCATGAATTAAACTGGTGTCAAAAATTTTTTTTTCCAAGAGAGATAAATGAAAGGCTTCAACTGAAATCGTATTTTCCTCTAAGTAAGTCCCAGTAGGTCTGCTCAACTTATTTCCAAAGCAGAATTAATTAAAAATGAGCTTTAAATCTGCCCAGAGTCACTCGCATCTCACAGAATCTGTGAGGGCAAACTGTAACAATGCTTTCATATTAAAATGCCTGCTATTCTATATCTTCATTCATCTATGTCCTGAGAATAGATTGAGAATATTCATTTCTTTATGGAAGCCCTAGCACATTTTTCCACTGTAATATGATATGCTTTATTGATTAGATTTATATTCAACTTTTCCTGGAGGAGCTTAAAACCAACAAATTCACACAGTGAATTTCCTTGGCTGAATTGTCCTAGTCTTACAACTACACCATGTTGCCTTTCAGATTTAATGAATTTCAAAAGATTCCCCATTTAGTTATTAAAAATTGCCTAGGGACAATAGCAGTCCAGCTCAACACACTTTACAGGTAGTCCTTGACTTACGATCGTAACTGGGCCCGGACTTTTCATTGCTAAGTGAGGCGACATGGTAGTACAATCTAGTACAGTTGAATGAGTTTTGCCTTATTTTGTGAACTTTCTGCCACGGTTGTTAAGCTAATCACTGCAGTTGTTAAGTGAATTGTGCGAATCTGACTTCCTCCATTAACTTTGCTTGTTGGAAGCCAGCTAGGAAGGATACAAATGATCACATGGCCATGGGATTCTGCAACTATCATAAATACATTTTGGTTGCTGAGAGCCTGGCTTTTGATTGTGTGACTGTGGGGATGCTGTTATGGTTGCAAAGGTGAAAAAATTGTTATAAGTCACTTTTTTTCAGGGCCGCTGTAACTTCAAACAATCAGTAAACAAATGGTCATATGTTGAGGACTGCCTGTACCAGGGCTTTTTTTCTCATAGAACGCCCAGAACGGAGTTCCGGCACCTTTTTTGGCACTTTGTAGGGTAGGCAAGGCGGGTTATATGATGTGTGGGAGTTCCGGCACCTTTTTTTTTTTTTTTTTAGAAAGAAAGCACTAGCCTGTACTCTGAAAATTTTAGATTTCTGAACTGTATCCCAGAATTCACATGGTAAAGCATGATGCAGTCTATCCATGACTGGTCCTCCATGGGAAGATTGGGCTCCCAGAGAGATTGTTGGTCCCGAGCACATTACTGCTTCCAAGGGATCCTTACAGACAATCTAGCACTTCTATAACTATGTTGGGGTCAAAATCCAGGATTGAAAAAAAAAAAAGAGGAGCAGATGAAATTTTGTAAGTAAATCCTGTATTCTTGTGATTAGGCTCATGACAATAGCAAAAGCACTTAGACGTATATATCGCTTCACAGTGCTTTACAGCGCTCTCTTTACAAAGTCAGCATATTGCCCCCAAAATTGGGGTCCTCATTTTACTGACCTCGGAAGATGGAAGGCCGAGTCAACCTCGAACCGGTCAGGATCGAACTCCAGATTGTGGGCAGAGTTAGCCTGCAATATTGCATTCTAACCATTGCGCCACCAGAGCTCTCATCAGTCTCTTTCTGCAGTGATCCCTGTCCCAAATGTCAGGGCCTAGGTCTTCCACCTCCTTCTCAGAAGATCTTTTAAACAGGTCTGCAACAAACTTCTATAGGTTACATTATTCCTTTATTTGGAAGATAGCAGGGGGAAAAAACCATACAATTTTCAGTTTTTATCAGAAAAAGCATACAAATATTTTTTTTCAAATTTCAATAAAAAAAATTGCTGCCTTTCCAGGGTCTTCCAAATAGGTTCCCTGGGATGATTGCTAGATGAAGAAACAGATCAGATGACTCAAAGCTGACATGAATGTTTCTGGCCTCTCCTACATGTAAGACACTAAGCAATTACTCCAGTTATGTTTTAACAATGGTTAATCAGGTTTAGTCTGGTATACTTAGAAACCAGTGCAAATAACTGAGGAAATAGAACTGCTAGTGATTGTTCTTTTATTCTTATATATTAACCTCTCTTCTATTAATAAACCAAATTGCAGATGTAAAGAGGTAGCACAGATCACATATATTGCTTGCAGCAAGACCATCTAATTGTAGTTCAACTGAAATGTACATGCTTACATCCCCTTAATCAAGGCCATTTCACACATTCCCTCATGTTTAATTCTAGTCATGTAAATATCTCTTGCTTATGAATACCCTGTTGCACCTCGTTTAATATCCCAATATTATTCCTTAAAACTGACAGATTTTTATCTAATGGTCATAAGAACATAAGCACTACCAGACCCTTGACTCATCTAGTCTAGCAATCTGTTCTCACAGTGGCCAACTAAATGTACAATGAAGCCCACTAATTGCCCAGCAGATAGTCTTCAGAACTGCCATCAAGGCTAGTAGCCACTGGTCCCATGACTTCCGTGAATGGGCCAACCTTTCTTTGAATCAGCAGAACTGGTAGACAGCACTACATCTTGTGGTAGCTATGTATCTCCAAAGTTTAACTGCATATTGTGTAAAAAAGATACTTTTCTTTCTCCTGATTATTACAGGATTTAGTTTCATTAGATGTCCTCTAGTTGTAGTATTTTGGAAGAGGAAAGTAGGTTCATATTGTCTACTTTATCCACAGGACATGTAATTGCGTACACCTCAATCAACCTATAATTTACTCTTTTTTAGACTAAAACCCCCAAATGTTGCCAACTTTCCATCTTGGAAAATTACTCCAGTCTCTTCATCATCTTAGTTGCCATCTTCTGAACCTTCTCTAGCACCACTATATACTTTCTGAAGTGCAGTGATGAGAACTGCACACAATATTTCAAATGCAGTGGTACAGTGATATATGGGCATTATAATAATGGTATCCCTATTTTCATTACTTTTTTTATTAGCCCCAACATGCTATTAGCTTTTTTTTCAGCAGATGGACATTGTGTCAACATCATCAAATCTAAATCTTATCTGCCTAGCAGATAAAATTATTGGCCTAACTCTAGGGCACTCTTCAGTAAAACCTGAAGGAATCAGCATAGTCTATAGCAGTGGTTCTCAACCTAGGGTCTGCGGACTCCAGGGGGGGCATGATATCATCCCCGGGGGTCCATGAAGGCTTGAAGAAATGTTCTGATTTAATATTGAATTAAGTCTTGGGAGTCTGTGACCACAAAAGGTATTTAAAGGGGATCCATGGTGAAGAAAAGGTTGAGAACCATTGGTCTAGGGTTCCATTTGTTACATCTATATTGATCCAGATTCTCTGCTTAAAAATAGCAGAAATAACATATAAATTAATCATTTTACAGAAGAATTACTAAAAGGACTAAAAGGAAAAAAGAGGTAAAGCTTAATTGCAGTATTCTATGTACCTTTCTTAATATTTTTCATCGCATTTTGATTTCTGATAATAAAATGTCAACATAAAAATATGAGTTCAGCTTGACAGAGGCGTTCAAGATTTGATGAACATTTAGAAATGGTAAATCTATAAGAAATGGTGTTGTGTCAGTATCATATTACAAATATTGATCCCTTCCCTCCCTACCCAGATATTAAATTAAAAAGAAAACATAGGCAGTCATATAATCTTTCAGTGTGATATTCATGAATTGCATCAAATAATAAACTTTCCAATTATCCGGTTTGGCCAGTTTGACATTTACATGATGGGTACATTCTGTCCTAACACTTGACCTTTGACTTTTTTTCCCATGGGAAAAAAATTACACTTTGCTCCATTAACACAATCAGCTTAGAAAATATCGCCTACAATCAAACAAGTTATACAATAGCTTCCCAACATCAACGCAGCTCTTTTTTTCCTAACAGTACATGCTTATAAATAAAGTTTTTGAATGGAATTGAATGCAATGCAATGATAAAACAAGGTCCCTTCTGACTCTGTTATTCTGGTAAGATAAAAAATAATTGCTGTGCTATTTAGATTTTTTTAAAAAAACATCTTTTCCAGCAATTAAACCTTTGGAGCTTGTTATGTCTATTACACTTGATTTTCTCAGCTGTTTGGGAAACAATAAACTTTTGGACCCTAACAATGTAAGATAATGTTCCTGCTATTCCCATTCAATATAACGAAATGGATTTTTTTGTAATTTTTTTTCAAAGGGGAAGATACATTCTTTTGACTAGAATTTAGTTTTCTTCCATGCAATCTTCTTACAAGACAGCCAGTGGCTTTTCTTATGAAATGGTCAGTGGCTGGATCGAACTACCCTGCCATATATTGCATAATCACTTCTCCAAAACGCAACAGCCTTCCTACCGTCAGCCTTCGCTGAAATCCAGTCAATTGAAATCAACTAAAAATCCTCCCATTTGACTTTAGAATTGTAGAATCATAGAACTGGAAGGATCCTCGGATCTAATCCAATCCTTGTATCATCCTGGACAAATGGTTGTCCAATCTTTCTTGAAAACCTCCAGCAATGGAGTACCCACAACAGTAATTGTACTTACTGTAAACATTTTTCATTAATTCCAGGTTGAACTTTAATGAGTTATTTAAAGGTGATCCACTAGGATAGTAGTCCCCAACCTTTTGGGGCACCAGGGACTGGTTCTGGGGACAGAGGTTTTTCCATGGACTGGAGGGGGCATGGGTTCACATGCTGCCAGCAAGCAGAGGATGGGGCTTTGCCTGTTTGGGTGGCCCGATTGCTGGCATGCCACAGACCGGTACCGAGCCATAGACCGAGATTGGGGACCCCTGCATTAGGACCCCTCGATCCCTCTCATATTTACTACTGTTGAGCCAGCCCTTCACAATTGTGTAATAAAAAACATACTAGCTTGCTGGAAGAGACAGGCCCAAAAAGAAGAAAATAGCTCTTTTTCTTTCTGGCATTTTGCCAGGTTAATAGTACAACCTTCCTCCTCTTCCTTTGTCCTCAATCCATTCTGAGGCTAGCCTTTTATGCCATCAATTTCACAATTTCAGGCTTTCTGGGTATAGTTTTCATTGATAAAAAGTCAGTCAGTCTGTTTATCTGTCTACCACCACCACCACCTCCTCTTCTTCCTCCTCCTCCTCCTCCTTTTTAACTTCTTCCTCTTCTTCTTTATCTATTGTCTATCATCTATCATCTCAGATTTTGACAAGGCTTTTTCTACACTAATGCCACATCTTCCATTATTATTTAATTATGGAATTCTTATCCAAGAATGTTACTGAAATTCTTCTGTTATATGGTATATGTCCGGGGATTCATCAATTGCTCAGAATAATTTATCCCTATTCTAAAATATTTTTTTTTAATTTTTATTGCATTAGAACATTATGCATGTTTTTCCATCACTTCTAAATGTTGTTGTAGAACTATGTAAATAGCCCCGTGCTTAAAATCTTATCCTATTTTAAGGGTTGATTCTCAGGATGATAGGGATTCAAATGGCTGTTATTAAAAATATCCACAGTTACAGACTTCCCTAGATTTGAGAAAAGACTTTACTTCTTTACTTGCTGTTGCAGTGTAAAACTTTGAGAAAAATACTCAGAGAGTTCTAGCCTAATACACATCAATACTTCACTTGCTGGGAATTCTTGTAACACATTCTTCCTAACTAAACTTGCTAATGAGGATTCTGTGAGATTTTTTGCTTTTACTATTTATTCATTGATGGACATCTATTATGCAGTAAACATCTGGTTGTAAGTCACAATTAGTTACATCTGCATTATGCATAGATTAGAGTTAATTCTTGATGATGCCAAAATCATAATAAAAAATGCATAAACTGCTATGGCTGTCCCCATATATACCAACATTAGAATAGAATAGAATAGAATAGAATAGAATAGAATAGAATAGAATAGAATAGAATAGAATAGAATAGAAT
>JANHFS010006482.1:241415-253244 GCA_032467975.1 Trimeresurus albolabris | reverse complement strand
AAATGGCACAAATTCAAATTTTATTTACAGTCTAAGACCAAACACAATAAGGTACAATTCCTTACCTACAAAAAGGAAATTTAAATTGCAAAAAAAAATCCTAATTACCTAGCTAACAATTAATAGCATGAGGAAAGAATCTGATGGTTTCTAACTGCTGTAGTTATTTATAAGAATTTTGCAACCTTCTTTGAGGTTTCTGACCCCAAGAACGGTAACAACTTCCTGGTCAGATAGCAATTAAAATTATTAACAATTGGAAGTATTAAACCTGCTGATCATTGAGTGTACAATGTAGCGTATGTGAGATAGATTGTATCTTTGAGTCTGAACAGACACAAGTTCAGCTTTTATATGCCAATTGTTTCCCTAATAGATAGAACCCCAATTCAGGCCAAAGTAAGTAGTCTGCTACGTGGAACACGTAAGATGTTACAGAAATGTATAGAGACAGACTAAGGAGGAGGAGTGATTATGCTGTAAAAGGGATGGGAGACTTCGGCTCTGTCATTTTGGATATTTAGATCTCATATCCTCTGCTTTAGTTCAGCCAGGGTTTTATCAAATCCTAAAGCAGATAATGCTAATAAGATAAAATTGCATTATGCCAAATTGTCGTTAATTTGCTTTCTTTGATTGGAAGAGAGCCTATCCAGCAAGGGGAGATGAACTAAGGAAATTCTCCAGTAGACTTGCCTCAGCCAGTGTCTCAGATGACAAAATACACAGCACAAAATATATATTTGAGTATTTATTCCATACATAATTATGGCTGAAATTAGAATAAACAGGTTTTTATCAATATGCAGAGTTTAAGAAAGTATCTAACATTGTTTTGTGCAACTGCTCTTCAAATATTAATTAAAGCTCATATATTTTGAGCCTTGATATATATATACAATCTTGGGTCAGCGAAAATAAATGGGAATATTTCAGCTATTCTTTCTGGGACAATAATACTTATTTCCTTGTGTTTTTAAGATAGAATATTCAGTGCATGTTTGCCTTTGCAGTATTTGAATAAGCATTAGGTTAATAAAAAATAATAAATAGGATCAGATTTTAAAGTGTGAATATTCACATATGTTTTTATGTTCTGCATTTTACAATTTGATATTGATGTTGTGAGACAAAAATGTGTTTGCAAAATATAGAAATCTGTTGTGTGCTGAATTACTGAAGACACACAAACAAAACAAAATATTAGTATGAATTATGACCTAATGGTATATGGAGAATTCAAGAAATAAAGGGTAGCAGGTACAAATTTATATAAGCATCTTGCATTATTTTGATGTCTTCATTAATACATTATGCCCATTTGCAGCTTCTTTGACATTTCCTGTATTTCCTTTACCAGAAGGGCATCATAATAATTCACTTGTTGTATCGCACATAATGGCTTAGATTTGAAGGCTCATTTGAAGGACTTTGTTTTTGGAAATCATTATATTGAATGGGAAATGCCAATGGTTAAAAGAAATAAATAAAGGAAATAATTTTCTGAATTCTTACATTTATATTCTCTGTTCCAGCAGAAAACCTAGCCTTGCAGATGTTGGGTGAAACAAAGTACTCTGAAAGAGCAGATTCAAAATAAGTCACATTTTTTTCTGCTGGTGATATTAGGATCCAAGCAAATGAGTCTGATATATGGGAGGGACATACAGATTGTTTGAAAGGAGCACTTTGGGAAACATGTTAGCATGTTTCTCCTTGAACAATTAAATAGTTTTCTCCAGAGGCTTGCTGTTGCTGCTTTGATGGCTTTTTCAATTGATTCTGCATCTAGGCTAGACTGGTATAGTAGTTATGATACTGGACTAGAATCCAGGAGATGTGAGTTCTAGTCCTCTCTTAGATGGTGAAAGCCAACTGGGTGACTTTGAGTCAGGTACTCACTCTCAGCCCAACCACCTTACACAGTAGTTGTATGGAAAATTGTACAAGGGAGCATTATATAAATCCCTTTTCTTCAAAATAAAAAGATGATGATGATGACAATAATAGGCATATTCAAGCAACATTTCCACAGGTACTGGGGAAAACCTTTGAATCAGCTGTGATAAGCCTTTCAGAGGATTGAGCTGTTTTAATGCTTCGGAGAAGAAATGCTTTGCTTCTGTGCATATGTTTTATGATGTGATTCTTTTGAATGTTTTGTACAACCATAATTTATTTAGATGTATACTTTTCCCTATTATCTCACAATGCTCAGGATGACTTCCAATAATAAAATCACAATCAAGATAATATTAGAATTTTTAATATTAAAATAACCTTAAACATTGTTGTTAAAAATATAAAAGTTCTAAAAACATTTAAAGTCAAATCTATTAGGACCACTTAAATTTAACAGAGCATTTTTCCTTTGGAGAAGGTTAGGCCTAGAAAGAATGAATAGCTCAGAACTGCCCATGAGCTCGTGGGTAGCCTTAAACAGAGGTCACTTTGGCTGTAATCTTTGGCCCTAATTTTTCATACTTTGGGTCATGATAAGTCTAGAGGGCACAAAACTCATATCATTACCCTGCAGACGGATTTATCATTAATAAGAAAGGAGGAAGGATTGAGAGGAAAGGAGAAAATTGTAAGGATCAGGCTGGAAAGGAAAAGCAGATGGACTGTGATTATTAACTTGAAGCACCTGCACTAAGCCACTGTATCCTGTTTTGCATCCTGTAGTATATTTAGACAAATTTAAGAGAAGATAACTTAGGGCCAGGTAAGGGCTCCTCCTCCCTCTCCCAACATTGGTGAATAAGAATGTCTGTTTTGAAAATGAAGTTGAAATGTAAGGACTAATGCAAATTACGGGATGGAAGTATCTTACTGAATACAGGTAGTCCTCAAGTTACGAATGTAATGGAGCCTGCCCATTCCATTCGTAACTTGAAAATTTGTGGGAGTGAATCTGTACCTTGAATAAAATCACTCCCTGCTCGTTAAGACACACGGGGGTCATTAAGTGCACATGAGGTATCTCAGGGTGGGGAAGGCAATGGAGGACCTAGTATGGAACAGGCCCCCAAGGCCTCCCTGACCCATTAAGATACCTCTTGCTTCTCCCTTCCTTCTTGTTGCACCGGACTGACTTACCTTGAAAAGATCTGTCTCCTTTCTGCCGCGGTTCCTGCTTTTGAGGGAGAGTTGATGGAAGCTCCTGCGTGCCATAATGTCGCACAAGTTCAGATACCGATCCTCTTTTGCAGAGAATGGGTGCCTGAACTCTTGCGCTGTTTGCGGTACCTGCCTCCTGCTCCAGTTGATCTTATCAGTGGCAATCTTTTTTCTGTTGAAGATGATTGATCCTAAAAGACAGTAGTTATCTATCACTTCAATATTTTCATTGTCATTTCTAATATTTTATGGACATTTCATTTGAATTCATAAGTATTAATGGTATTAATATCATTTTTTTTCCTTGGCCCTTCTATTTTTTGGAATAGTACCTCAGATCAGCAAGTGTAAACAAGCGTGCATTTATGGACAGATATGCAAGTGTCACCTAGATATATTTATTGGAGGAAAATTTCTTGGGAATCTGTTTTACCTGTAGCTGGCAATCCTAGGTTGACAAGATAGAGAAGTGATATTGCATGGGATTTTAATATAGGCTTCTTTTGTTGTTCTGTCAAATAATTTATTTTGTTTTATATTTTGAATATCAACTTACATTCAGGGTTATTTTCTGATCTAAATCGTAAGCAGTAACAAATGACTGCTAAAGTAATATTCTAATGTTTGATTAATTCTAGTTAAATTAAGATTAATTTAGTTGCACTTAATCAATAGATATAATAATTTATGATTTAATGGAATGTTACTGACTTTTAGAAAACTAAGTTCAACTAACCTAATCTACAACTGACCTTATGTCAAATTAGATTAAATCAATGCCTTGTTTAAATTCCGACAATGTATTACTTGTTCCTTAAGGACAAGTTAAGAACTTATTCAAAAGAATTATAAACTAATGACCTGTTTTGTTTATTGAAAGGATCAGACCTCAAACTTGAGATGTAGAGATGGATTGCCTACTCAGGAAGATGTTGAGCAGCCAAGCAAGAGCAAAAATTCCAGTCTAACATGGATTTGTGAAGAAACATTGAATAACACAGTTATGCCTTCATATAAGAAACCTCTTTATGGAATCTCTCACAAAATTACGGAGAAGAAGACTTTGCCAGGAACAGAACAGTTTACCACCTTTGAGTTATTTGAAAAGATTAATCCTAGCAGTCCCTCCAATCTTAGGACTTTGAATGAGCAGCGGAAAAGAGAAACAAGCAATATTACTGCTGAATCTGATTCAAATATCTATTCTTTAATACAAAAAATGTTTTATACACTGAATACATTAAATTCTAACATGACTCAACTGCATAGCAAAGTAGATCTGCTATCGCTAGAAGTCAGTAGAATTAAGAAACAGGTCAGTCCAATAGATGCTGTTGCAGAATTCAAGCCACCTCCTGAATATCAGCTGACTGCCTCAGAACTCAAACAGATTATGGATCAAAGTACATCAGGTGGTGATCTGGCTTGCCGATTACTTGTACAACTTTTTCCAGAACTCTTTAGTGAGGATGAATTAAGTAAGGCCTGCACCACGTGTGGTTATCTTAACAAAAAGAAACTTGAATCACTTCATCTGCAGCTCATCCGAAACTATGTGGAAGTCTGTTATCCATCTGTGAAAAATCCTGCTGTTTGGCAAGCAGAATGTTTGCCTCAGGTCAATGACTTTTTCAATAGTTTTTGGGCTCAGAGAGATATGGAAAATGGTCAATCAGATATACAGTCCTCCAGTTTTTATGAGTCTGATCATATTAATGATAAGGATGATGATGAAGTTCTACCGATTGATAGAAATACTTCTGTTGCCTCAGAATGGGTATTTGATGCCCAGGATATAAATGAATTTTTAGATGAAGCATCTTCTCCTGGAGAATTTTGTGTATTTTTGCTACACAGATTGTTTCCGGAACTCTTTGATCACAGAAAATTGGCTGAAAGATACAGCTGTTACGGAGAGTGTGGAAAACAAGAACTTGATCCTCAGCGACTTCAGGTAATCCGCAGATACACAGAGATTTACTTTCCTGCTATGCAGGAGAGAAAGGCTTGGTTACAGCATTGTGTTCAGCGAATAAATGATGAACTTGAAAGCATGTATATGGATGACAGTGAGAATGAACAGATAAGAGATGATTGCTATGATTCTTCAAGTTTGCCTGATGATGTATCAGTTATAAAAGTAGAAGATAATTGTGAATATGAAAGACCAGGTAGAAGATCAAAAAAGATTTGGCTTGTGCCCATAGACTTCGATAAACTTGATATCCCTTCCCCTGATTTTGATGTTCCTGTCTCAGATTATATATTAAGTAAGGAGCAGCTTAAGAATATATATGAAAGTAGCTTATCTATAGGTAATTTTGCTTCTCGGTTGCTAGTTCACTTATTTCCTGAATTGTTTACTCCTGAAAACTTAAGGAAGCAATACAATTGCAGTGGCTCACTAGGCAAGAAACAACTTGATCCTATTAGAATTAAATTGATTCGACACTATGTGCAAATGCTGTATCCAAGAGCAAAGAATGATAGAGTATGGACACTGGAATTTGTTGGGAAACTGGATGAAAGATGCCGTCGGAGAGATACTGAACAGAGACGCACCTACCAATTGCAGCGAAAAGTCCATGTACCGGGACCCGAGAGGAGAGAATTCCTGACCTATGCAATAAACCCAGAACGATTTAAAGAGGAGTTTGAAGGACCACCATTGCCTCCAGAAAGAAGCAACAAAGATTTTTGCAAGATACCACTTGAGGAACTTATTGTTCCTCCACCAGACTTTTCTGTGCCTTCTCTATATTTGCTGTCTGATAAAGAGGTAAGAGAGATAGTACAACAAAGTCTTTCAGTTGGTAACTTTGCTGCCAGACTCTTAGTAAGACTTTTTCCAGAGCTTTTTACTTTAGATAACCTCAGACTGCAATACAACCATTCAGGGGCTTGTAACAAAAAGCAGCTTGATCCTGTCAGACTGAGACTCATCCGCCATTATGTTGAAGCTGTTTATCCTGTTGAAAAGATGGATGAAGTTTGGCATTATGAATGTATACCTAGCATTGATGAAAGATGCAGACGTCCAAATAGAAAAAAGTGTGACATACTAAAAAAAGCCAAGAAAGCAAAAAAGTGATCTTTTAAGTTTCCAAAGATGGTAACTTCAGTTATTTTGAAGTAGCTTGAGAGATCAATTGGTTTAGCACTAGGGCAACTACATCTTTTCTTTCATATGTGTTTACACATACAGGAAATGGGTAAGAAGTAGGAAGTGATAATCGAATGAGAGTCTCTCTTAAGAGCCCTACTGAAACAAATGCATATGGCGGGAAAAGATATTTTATAACTCCACTTTAGTATGCCTTTATGTAGCTTAGATTTCTTGCTGTTTTTTCAGTTACCACCTATCTAAAGTGGATCACAAGGAACTACAAATTATTAAGAGTTGATCTAATAATATATCCTCTAAATATAATATTCATCAGTGGAAATAAATTAGTGTTTAATTTTTAATTAATTTTAAATAGTAATTAACTTCTTTTAAGAGTTTTCAACAGGGACCTTTAATCTATCATTTGGAAATTAATTTTTAAATATTTTAAAACTCCAATTTTAAAATGTTATACCTCTTTAAGAAAGAATGGAAAATCACAACAGTTTCTATGCCTATGAATACTCCTTGTATCAAGTTTGAATATTAGGAAAGGAAAAATTACAAAATCAAGTTATCACTTTTTAAAAATATTTTTTCATTTTGTAGTTGATTTGGTGTAAAAATTAAAATTATAATCATGGGGTTATTTAATGAGTGTTTATGTTAAACTGTAGTATTGATTTAATTTTTTATTCATATAAATTATTGTTTTCTGTGTAATCTTGATAAAAGAACTACTGGTATGCGTGGAGATTGTGAAATATAGAATCCTACTCTGTATCAGTAAAAGTGGTGCTATTACCTGTTATACTCACTACTTCAACAAAAAATACTTGAATTGAGGAATGTGCAAAACACTTAAGTCCATATTTTTATCAGTTAAATTACTGCAGCTTTTAAACTGTTGAAAATATTAAATATACTATCTATATTTTTATTTGAATTATATACTAAACTCTATCGTATATTGATTAGTTATCTTCAAATACAGTGACACCCAAATAATTTCATTATCACAAAGATTATAAACTTCTTTAATCATTGTTCAGTTGATCAAAATCATTGATTATATAGTTCCACTAAATATATGTTCAGTAAACATTAAGACATTTTTGTTTTGTTTTTTTCTGAAGGGTATTACTGGTACATTGTGTCAGGGCTTTACGTTTTCTTTTATGAGATTCTCATAATAGAATAAAATCATATTCCCAAACTGACATTTCCTTGTATGTGCTGGGGCTGGATTACATCGAAATGAAGTTTAACAGTATTTCAATCCCACTGAAATCAGTCATGACTAACAAGTTCCAGTAATTTATTCCATGGATTTTTACCTGGCAAAAACAAGACTTCCAGATCCAACCCACTGATTTTTTTTCCTGAAATGCCCATAATACAGTGGGGCATGGGTTTAGAAAAACTGACCCTTGTCTGTGGATTTGCTCTTCCCTTGAATGGTGTAAATTGCATACAAGACGATCATCATGTACACTTGAATGCTCTGTAGTAGAACGCTTGTTCAGGGCTAAGGATGGTGTCATTTGACTTCCAGTCATTTCTAGTTTGATACACTTGTTACACTTGCAAACTATGTAGACAACATATATGCATATGTACACACATGTTCATGTGTGTGTGCTATTGTCTCCACAAAATCAACCCTCTTGAGTTGCTAGGTTGAGCAGTGAGAAAGAGTGACTGACAAGTCACCTTCATGCCTAAGGTAGGTCTAGAATTCACAGACTCGAACAATTGATTTAAAATGGACATTTTGTGCAGAATGTATTACCCCTGCTTATGATGAAAGAGGTACTTGCATCGTAAATAGAGCAGAGAACGTAAGATAAACTGATCGAAATATTTTCCTTTATAATTTATTAGACTCAATTAATAAAGGGTTTAATTGTATGCTATGCATTATTTCTAGTGTCTTGGACATTAGAAAACATTCTGAAAATAACATGTTCTTAATCTTGATAATAATTTTGGGAATATGAACACAATCCTGACCATGTTATGGAAAAGATTATAAACTATTTGAGCGTTTGTTTGATAAATGTTAATTTTATTCATTTTTACAGTGCGAAGCCTGAATGGTAAATAAGTGAATTTTGACAAACAGCGTTTCTTATGTTGATAATATTTTAGTCAGCTTTTCACCTTTTATGATTTGCTGAGGAGGTTCTGCTTTAGTATACTCCCTACAGGTTGTCCCATTCACTGAAACGACACAGCCTTTGCTATTGAAGGATCAGAATCGCATTGTTAGTGTTGTTGAAGTGCTTTCAGTCTGAAGGCAGAAAGATGCTTTAGAGAAGACATGTCAAACTCGTGACGTCGTGCGACATATCGGAGCTTTTTTGCCATTGCTGGCAATGGGGTGGGCGCGGCTCCGGTATGATGAAACCGGCCCATGGGCCGGCAGTTTGACACCCCTGCTTTAGAGCACACAGGAACACAAGCCAGAACACATGCCTGCAATTCCCTAAATCACAATTATTTTTTCCTAGGATCATGCAACAGGATAGGAGGAGAGCTGTATGCCATTCCAGTAAAAGGCATCATTGCTTGAAGCATTTGCAGGCAGACCTACTTTTTGCAGCTGAACACTCTGAGCATCGTTTTGCCTTCTAATTGAAACTGCTGCACAACCCAGTTTGTTGTGGCAGTGAGGTGTTGATACAATTATTGTGTGTGACACATTTCTATTTATCCATTTTTTTAACATGCGTTACTTGGATCTTAATATGTAGTGCATGTCACTTTAGAAAAATGTTTTTGTTTTTTCTGTTCCAAAGACAATGGATTTTTACTGAATTAAAAATGAAGGGGGTAAATGGAATTGTGAGGAGAGATGGATTGGTTAGAACATTTCCTTTCCTAACTTTCTACCAAATTTCTCTCCATTTTTAATCTTATCTATTGGCTTTAAAATTCATACTGGCTTCAAGTAAAATAGATGATAATTGCAAATCTGCATCTTTTTCTGTTTCTCAACTGCCTTATGAAGGTTTCTTCTGCTGTAATGGCCCCTGAGAATCCTAGCTTAGTTTAATGTGGTAGTACCACACTACTTTTTCTTGGTCTCAGGGCCAGGGGTGAGTTCAGCTTTTTCTTTCAAATAGCTTTCCTAATATGCTATATTTGTTACCTGAATGTACCACTCTTGGAAAGTAAAGAAGAAATGATTTATAATAAGTAAATAAACATTAATCTGAACTAAAACATACATTTATGTAGAGGCATTCATTTTATATCCCTCAATTTAGAAATAGCAGTTTTTGTTGCTCACCTGAACATGGCAAAAATCATATATCAGGTTTTCGGTTCTACTGACCTATGAAACAGCCGAAAAGTTGTGGCAGAGTCTACAGGACACATTGTTTCTGAATTCCAAACAAAGCATCACTTCCATATGGTGTAAATCCACACTTTATTTCGTTTTTGTTTTTTCCTGCCAGGGTTGTTTTCAATCTTCCTACAATTCCCCCCCTCCCACATATTACTGCAATAAAATAAATGTGCTTCTGTTATCTTATTGCTAAAATAGATATCAATGAAACTACAACACAAAATTATTTCTGTGTTCAGTATCATTTTGGAAACATTTTAGTTTCTGATGATCAGCATATCCTTGAAGAGTGTACAAAATGCATTTATACAATTTCTTATATGAAATTTATTGAGCTACTATTAACATGATTTCATTTTAATATGGTAACAGATTTTTAATTCACAAATATACCATTATAAAACAAGAGACTCAGGGAGATATCTAACACTTCTCACTTGGAAACTTGTGAGCTTTTTTGGCTCATAAAAGCTTTGATGAAAATTATTACTTTTTACATTTTCTCTCTTTTTTTTAGCATTACCTTAGCTAGCTGGTATGCCCTCATAATTTATGAATGTAGAGTATCTTTGCATCTCTCTAATAGATGAGCCATAATACGGATGAAATCCAGCCAAAATCTTCCGTCAGCTGAACAAGCAGCAGGGTGATTTTAAAGGTGCCTTCATTAAAGAAATGTACTTTGCTGCAGTGAACTAAATTAAAATCAGATATAAACTTTGATTCAGGGTCTTTTGTCTATTCTAATGAGCACTTGAGTCGCCATAAAGTCCATGGAAGACTAAATATGCAGACTTGCACTGCACACTGAAGTAAACAGAGTAACTCCATCTATTTCTATTTTAGAGCTTTATATTCTCATTGGGTTTTCAAGTGAGAAATATATGGCCAGCTCTTTCTAATTGTTATCCAGTCAAGTAGCACACTTGTTTTCCTGATATACCTGATTCAACTTTTAACAGTACCCCCTCTATTTTTATAACCATCTTATGCATGAAGGAACTCTGCTTTATACAAGTGAAAATACAGTGGCCAGCAGATTTACCTACGTTCCACACTGCCACCTCTGGATGAAGAGAAAAGCAAATAGAAATGACTTATTTCAGTTTTCATTCCTGGAAATGAGAACATACTACTAATCTATCTTGATATTTTCCTTTTTGATGTAAATAGCTAGTGATATTGCAAGTCACAAAAATATTCTAAAAGTAATTTTTCCCCTTAAGATTAGCATTTGAGTTTCTGAGTCATGTGGTTAAGCAACAGCCACGACAATTTAAGATCAGGCTTGTCTTTTATTATTTCTCACAGGAACAGTATTTTTTTTTCCCTTCTGAAATGAAAACAGCAAACTTGGAAAGTCAGGGAACAAACAGAAATAGTAATGTTTATAGTTAAGGAAAGTGGCATGCCATCTCATAACCTTTTAAAAAAAACTTTGTTTAACAAAAAATATATATTATACAATAAATGTGATTGCTCACAGGAAATCAATCACAACATGCAGTTTACTTATTCACTTCAATACATCCTGCTTGGGCACCTTTAAGTTCTTCCATCGTCTCAACACCACTTTGTATTTATCATTTTCATTCTTCTCAGATGCTTTCCTTAAAACAACTCGCATAACTACGGCTGTTTCTGTTTCTTTGTCTTCTCCAAGAATGAGATCCAATGTATCGCCAACCTTTACCTGAAGGGGAAAAGGGGGGGGAGGGGAGGAGAAAAAATTACCGTGTTTTTTTTTCTTGAGCAACTATATGAATAACCTGCCTGACATTGATTTGACTGCTTTCATTCTCACCATTTTGAAGCTTGAAGCAAAGCTGCCAAATTGACTGCTTAATAGGTGTACTTTTTTGTGGTATAAATTCTATGATTCGAGGATGTTGTGCTGCCTTAAGAATGTATGCAGGTATAAGGAAAAAAGTTGTAAACCCATAATCAGACATTTCTAATCCATGAAACTTAGAATCACAATAAAGAAGCTACAGCAGTAATATGACACACCACCATAAATCATATACTGCACTCGTGAGTCCCCACTTGGACTACTGTATCCAATTTTGATCACTAAGATACAAAAAAGATGCTGTGACTCTAGAAAAAGAGTGCAGAGAAGAGCAACAAAAATGACCAGGGATCAATTAAGGGAACTAGGTGTGTTTAACCCAGTGCTTCTCAATTATTTTCTGTCATGCCCCCCCTAGGAAGAAGAAAACATTTCGCGCGCCCCGCGCGACTGTAA
>JANHFS010006482.1:209524-230139 GCA_032467975.1 Trimeresurus albolabris | reverse complement strand
TAACTGTATTGCTAGATATGTTGTTTTAATTCCAACCCTGGACAGGATGAGTGGTTAGGTGGCTGATCCTCATTACCAGTTTCACTTTAAAAGCAACATTGTGACTGGGGACATTTGGATGCATACCTCCAGAGTTGCATTATTTTTAAGCAGGGGTGCTGGTAGAAGACAATGACACAAAATCATGTGTTGCTGTTTTAATGCATTTACGGTAGTTATTTTGAAAAGAAAGGGAGGGGGGAAGGCAAAGGCATAACAATTACGAACTACAGGTATATAAAAAGTTTCAAGCGCAATAGTGTATAACATTAAGACTGAACGAAAATACAAACTATTCCAATTGAAGAAACACTGCGTTTTTACTTTATTTACCAGCTTGGATTAAAGAAAACAGACAACTGTTTCACACTTTATTACCTTTTAAGACGCAACCTAGGAAGAATAGTGCAAGGACAGACAATTGGAGGCAAGTACTTGGTATAGTTCTAAATGTCACACTGGACCCTAGTTCTCGTGTACAAGTCATAGAATACATGGCTTGTGCTGAGGTGATCCACATGGAATTTTTCTTTTGGTTATCAACTTTTGTGCAAATATCTTGATAGATGCAGATAAAGCGCTCAAGTCCTGAAATACAGCAGGAGTCCTCTATTTTTACTGCAGTTGTGAATACAACCTATGATGTTTCCAAGAAAGTCCAGCTCAGCCAGGGGGCTTGTAATGTATCTATTCCTTCAACGTGAAGGAATGCCTGAACATAAAAATACAAAGGTCCTTTCTGAGCATTTTGGAAGCAACTGGACTGACACGTAGCATTTTGGACACCATTGAAATGAATAGATTGGACGTGTCAAAATTGCAAGGTCAGGGTGATGATGGGACGTTCTGCAAAAATGTTGGGGCTGTGCATTGAAATCCAAGGTAGAATTATAGCACAATGTCCAAGAGACAGTATGTACTACTCATAATCTCAGTTTAGACTTGAACAATGGTTATTTCAGGTCTTCCAGAAGTGGAATTATTTCTTTGAAGTTGAAAATTTTCTTTGCAGTATCAAATAATGTAATTCGATGTCCCTATATATGAGTTGTTTGTGTGTGTGTGTGTGTCTTCAAGTCAATCTTGACTCTTGGCAACTGCCCGGACAAGTCCCTGTAGTTTTCTTGGCAAGATATTTTAGAAATGTTTTGCCATTGCTTCCTTCCTAGAGCTGAGGGAGAGTGACTAGCTCAAGGTCACCCAGCTAGCTTCAGGCCTAAAGCAGAACTAGAACTCTCAGTCTCTCCGTTTCTAGCCTGATGTTTTAACTACTGCACCAAACTGACTGTCTTATATATGATTATGTTCATCTAAAACTATGCTGAAACACCCTGTGCAAAAAGATAGTCAATACACTTCGAAGCTCTTGTGCCCATGTTTTTCTGCTTCAGGAACATCCATAATAGGCTGCCTGAGATCAGGAAAGGGATAGAATTTTAATATTTCAAATGGAGTTCTATGGCTGTACTGCTCACCCAAAAATTGGATTCAATCCACCACATTTCAGAACTGATTCAACCATCACAAACTGTTAAAAATGAAGCTGCAGGCCTTCTTCAGACCTCTCTTAATAACTTAAAACAGGGGTCTTCAAACTTGTGGCATGCTGGCTGAGGAATTCTGGGAGTTGAAGTCCACAAATCATCAAAGGGCCAAGTTTGAAGACCCCTGATTTAAAAGATGCCTGAAATCAATAAGCATTGAACCTGATGGTACTGACCATGGCCTAGTCTTGCATTATAGCTCAAGAATTTGAAACTGATGTGTGCCCTAAGTAATGAGGAAGTTTCATGATGACGGGTCTGAGGATCAAAAACCAGCATTTGCAGAGGACCAGTTTAGAGTCCAAGTGTATTTTCTAATACTAGACACAGCGATCTCTCATATAAAACACAAATTTGCAGAACTAATAAGTAGTTTTACATTAACTGACATTAACGTAGCTATTAATCTTCATGTCAGCAACCAATGAAGAAGAGTTGTATACTGCTAGAAACGTTTTGGTAAAGAAATGTGATAATGATTTGTTAGAAACATTTCCTGAGCCATGGCTCATATCTAGATTATTACTGAAGCTAATAAAAAAAACAATAATAAAAAAGCTGTAGAATTTTTTATGAAAGAAAATCATCCTCAGGCATCAAATTTTACTGAGAGTGACAGCTCTAGAGAGGTCATGTTCTAAACTTAAACTTACCAAAAAATATGGAGCCCTTGGTACTCTCTGACCTTGATTATTTGTTTACAGATATTTCATTACCAAACTAGGTAATATCATCAATGGTGTTACCTAACATTGATGATGTTATCTAGTCTAGTAATATCTGCAAGCAAATAACCAAGCTCAGAGAATATCAAGGACTCCGCAGCTCAACTCTGAACTATTTAAACTGTCTTTTACTGGAATTATGAAAAAATATAAAAATATAAAAAACCATGAATCAATCTCTCCCAAGTGGCCTGCTGGTAACTTCATTCCAAAATGTGTGCCAAAACCCCTGCATATCTCAAAGATAGTTAAGTATATTTGTGGAGGAAAAGTTACAAAACAAAAACATTTAAGCAATCATTTCCAGCTCTGCTCCCGTTGCTGTCACCTGCACAGGGCCATAGATGATGTTGTTGGATCTTAGCCACTCACCTAACTGGTTCATGCAGGATGTGCAGGACCTGACTTCATGCAACACACGCAGGTAATATAGCTGGTAACACAGAAGGAAAAGAGGGAGAAAGGAGGATCAGTCCACAAATTTGTGCCCTGCCTTGCCCGCCTGTCTGAAAGGGGAACAACTGTTGCTATTGTTTGTTTGTTTGTTTGTTTTGAAGATTACGTTTGGCTTATTGACTTGATCAGTGATTTATTGATGTTGAATTCTGTGCATACTCTTGCTCAGTCTGTGTTTAAAAACTAAAAAACAAACTCTGTTCATATTCATGGTGTTTAGCTTTCATTTTAAAATGGCCACAAAGGGCTATTGTTTTAGTCTCATTGGCTGCATAGTATGAGAGGCCTATCTTCCTTTCTTTGCCAGGTGCCCATTCTACCCTGAAGGCAGTAAGTATAGATTTGTCCCCAGATGCCCCCTGCCCCAACTAAAATAATACAGGTCTACTCTCTTTCCCTGTTGGAAGCCAGAAAAGAAATTATTTTCAAACTAAGGAGGGCAAAAAGGGACAGATACGTGAAGAACTCAAGGAGACAAATTACTAATTCAGAGCGGAAATGCTGGCAAACCAGTTTTGTGGTTAAGTCCAACTTATTACATTCAGAGATGAATGTGCAGGATTGATAATCATAAAAACATCCCAGAGACAGAAAATTAACATAACGAGAAGAAAACTAACTAGAAGAAGAAGAAAAAAACCCAAGAAAATTGGAATAACTATATGCATATTATAAAGGAATAGGGATTTATTTTGAGCAGTTTAAAAAATAGTAGCAATGCATTCTAATTACATCACGGTGGCTGTCAACACCCAGGCCTAAATACAGCATACAGAATCCAAGTGCCAAATATGTGATTCTGCACAGAGAGAAAATACAGCTTTGGGACGTCTATCCAGCCACAAATTCCAGAAGCAGCAGGCACATTCTCAGGGCGATCCAAATAACAACTCTCAAGGGCATCTCCTGTGGGGACTGCTGTGTTCAATACATCAAAAAAAACCTTTTATGTTGGAAATTATGATATTTCAGAAGCTTGCAGCAGGAAATGCCCCGGAAAACATCAGCTCTTAAACGCACTAAAACTCTCCTTTTTGTGCTCAAATAATTTAAATGAACCATTATTAAACCTAAGGAGCTTCAGATAGAGATTGCCACATGCCGATGCTAAACTACAGCTCATCCCATGCTCAGTTCTATCCCATCTGCCCTGACTTGGGACAAAAGGGAAGGTGTGCGTTTTAATATCACTTCAAGGTTGACATAGCAGACTAATATCAAGGTGTCTGTTTCTTCATTTCTACATTCCACTGTATGTCCACAGAAAGTTTGGTCCAGTGGTTATGGCACCAGCCTAGAAAAAGAGAGAGACCATGAATTCAAGTCCCACCTTAGACATGAAAGCCAGCTGGGTAATTTTGGACTAACCCACCTCACAGGGTTCTTGTGAAGAAAATAGGAGGAGAAAGGTGCGTCGAAGATGGTCACCGCTTTTGGGTTATTTATAAAAATAAGAAAGGCAAAATAATAAAGACAGGATGCGTATAAATAAATTATATTTAAACAATTTTTTAAAAAAATCTGCAGCAAGGAAGAACGGATGGTTCAGATTCATAGGAGCGAAGGAGGAGCATTACTTTGTTGCAATTTAAAGATTAAATAAAATAACAGGGGAAAGAACAGCGTACCTTTGTGGTCAAGCAGGCACAGGATGAGAAAGACAGTGCATGCTTTGCACGGCCTGGACAGAAACCAAAAGGGTGCTCCCTGGGGGATTTAAGGGTGGAACAGAGATATGCTGGCAGAAGAGAGGGGGGGAAACAAAATAGCCAGATCTTGATGGGACTCCAGTTTTGAAATGAGCATACAGGGCCGTGACTGTGATTGGAGGGAGGAGGCCTACCAGGGGCTATAGCCATAGCAGTTGGATGTATTGCTAGATTAGAATGAAACACAGTAGACCAATTTCCCTAAGACAATTGTTGCAACTTAGGGCAGAAAACAGCATTTTTGAAGCAGAGATTGGGTGGCTCATACTGGCAATGGGCAAGCATAAATTGTGAGCTGGCTTTAGATTCTGGATTTAAGGAAGAGGGTGCCTGCAGAGAGACTAAGGTGCATTATTCGAGTTATGTTAAACTATGCTGCATTTGGTAACACAAAGCTGGGCAAGTGGCTCAGTGGAGCGAGAGAAGATTAAAATTACGAAAGACCTGCGCAACCTTGACAGGACTGGGTGGAATTTTACAAGGAGAAAGGTCAAGTTCCGTATTGGGTAGGAAAAATGTATAGAATAGGATGGGAAGAACTGACTTGGCAGTAGTACATTTGAAATAGACCTGAGTCTCATTGCAGCCAGCAACATAGCTAATCCTCGATTTATGGCCATTTAACACCATTTGAAGTTACAACAGTGGTAAAAAGTGACTTATAACGATCACTGTGTCTTCATAGTCACATGATCAAAGTTCAGACACTTGGCAACCGGTATATATTTATGATCTTCCCGGGGGGGGGGGTTATGACAAGTAAAGTCAATGCAGGATTCATTTAATGGCCGTGGTAACAAAGATCTGAGATTTGGGCATGACTAACTTAATGACTGCATTGCTTAGTGACAGAATTTCTGGTCTCAATTGTGGTCATAAATTGAAAACTACCTGTATAACACAGAGGGCTAAAAACAGTTTTGGAAAATGTGAATGTGTTAAGGGGGTATGAAACCCAGATAACTGAAAGTAATTGTTCTATCCATTTTGTACTAATCAGCCCTATCTGGAGTAGTGTGTCCAGTTCTGTGTAGCACACTTCAGGAAAACAAAAAACACAGACATGTTGGAACAGGTAGTGAAAGGCCTGGAAACTAAAGCCTATGAAGAACAGTTAAAGCTCCTGGATATGTTTCGTTTACAGAAAAGAACACTATGGCAGTAATCTTTAAAAATCTGAGGGGCTGTCACTTAGAATAGGGAGTGGATTTATTGTATGTTGCCTCAGAAGAAAGAACCACAAATAAAGGGTTAAAATTACAAGGAAATAGAGGCAGACTGGACATTAAAAAGAACTTCCTGACTGAATGAGCTGTTAGTCAGTGGAATAGGCTGCCTCGTGATGTGGCAAATGCTCTTTCACAGGAAGCTTGAGGGTTATCTAACAGAGGTGCTGTAGTAGATTTTGCACTAGGTAGGGGATTGCATTAGATGACGTCTATGATCACTTCCAACTCTATGATTCCTCCTTCAGTTTAAGGCCCTGTGCCCAAAATGAGAATATCTACCTTCATGCCTTATTCCACAGGATGAAAAATCCATTCTCTCCAGATTTGCTATGCAACAACTCAATTCCAGTTCCAAGATTTGTTGCCCAACAAATTTGGAAGGCACTTAGATGGGGAAAGGATGTTTTCAAGGCTGGCTGTATACTAAAAATTGGGTGGGGGAGGAGGAATTAGTTTGATAGATCTGATTGAGGAAAATAGTTGTTATAGTCTTAATACTGCTTGTATGATACAACAGAACTTCCCCATAAGGACAGTATTGCAGCCCTTTTAGGCAATGTTATTATCATTAGTTAAAAAAAAAAGCTTTGTCCATGTTACTTGCCTATTTTGAATTCTAAATGAAAAACATTGTTTTTCAGCAAGACCTTCTATGTGGATAACAAGTTGCTTTTCTCTGATGAAAAAGTCTACATGAACAAGCCAGTGACAATAATGAGATAATATAAATCTGTGATCTCAGCTTGATCCTTCACAACTGGGAAAAAAAAGAACAGTGGTACATTATGATCCATCCAGCTTCTCTAGGGTCAGGCTGAACCTGAAGAAAGGTTTACCAGATTGTAGCTCCAGAATTAGTTTTCAGGGTAATTATTCATGGCTAAAAACTTCAGTATAATCAAGACCTTTGTGTGAACCTGGCTTTTCACCTTAGTTACTCCCTGCTATCTTTCACAAGACCTGAATTAGAGGGGAAGGGATTAAAATTCCAGCTTCAGCATCTCTCATTTTTCAAGATGAGCTGTTTTCTACTTCTAGAAGTCTGTTCTAGAAGTGGATAAGAATGAAGGGGTCTTTGGAAGTCAAGGGGCCAGACAGATATTTACCTAACACTGACTTAATACTAAACTTCATTGCCCTTTGTGCCTTACCTATGAATGCATATACATAGAATTGCATTGTTAGACTTTAAAAAGGCAGCAAGAAAAAAGGGGTGGTTTTTTAAAATTATTTTTCTCTTTGCTGTGGTCCAGCAAGAAGCAGCTCTTTACAGTGCATTCATAGCAGAAACCATTGGGTTTTATCCAATACAGCAAGGGTTCCCAACCAGGGGTGTGAGACGATATTCCAGGGAGTGCGAAAACTTGGATTTTCAAAATTATAGTGTATATGCATAATTCGTTGCCTTTATTTTGAACTTTTGTAAGGGGTGCGAGAATATATCAGAAGCGTTCTAGGGGTGCAGGGTACAGAAAAGGTTGGGAGCCGCTGCAATACAGTAATGCAGAAATTGAAAATGACATATTAACAGGAGCGTGAAAGTCTCTTCTGAGTCAAACTCAGCTCCCAGCGAATTCACGGGTATGTTCAGGTAATTTTATTGAAAGTTATGCAGAAGTGAATTGCCACTATTTTCTCTCAGATTTTTTCTTCTTTCATTTCTCAGTCTAGCCTACAGTTCTGACACTTATCGGTGGTGGTGTCTTCAAACGCTATCCAATTCCCATCTCTGCTTATTTTTTGGAGATCAGTCAAGCATGACTAAAAGCTGCCCCCGAGTCAGGCAATATACTGGCATTTTAATCAATTGATTCACTTTTATGATATGACTGCATATCTCATAACGCGATTGCATTACTTACTGAATTATAATAGTTCAGAAGATCCTATACCAAATTACCTAGGAGCAAAGCCAATTGAATGGAATTCCAGAATAAAAATGTTATGCTTATGTTATAAATATGGTTGAAACAGTAGCTAATTTCACAAACTGTATGAGTTGCTTGGTTTTGCCCTTGTCTGTTGTAGGGCATTATAACAATCACCTATTGCGATTTATGATGTTGCAAAATCCAGAAATAATGTCTTTCCAGATAGAGCATGACACCTTAAGTAAGACTTAATCCTTGGATAAACAGGATGTAAAATGATGGCCAGCATGTGCTTATTCGTATTAATCCTACAGAGTCTGAGCATGTTCTACAAACATTGAACTAAACCAGGCGTGTCTAACCCACAGCCCTAAACAGCTAGAAATGTGGTCCCACAAGATCATAATTAACATCATTATGTGATTTTTATATTTATCTATACTATATATTTCCCAAGACAATTCCTCTTCACTCAATGTGGCCCAGGCAAGCCAGAAGGTTGGACACATCTGAAATAAGCTGAAAACTTGGGAGAGTGCTTCTTCAAATATGGATGACACAATTGTTTTATTGCTTGTTTTGTTTTTTGTTTATTTTGTGAATTGCCTAGGGTTATTGTTTATAAAATAGGTAGCCACAGTTAGACAAATACTTTGCTTTTCTAATCATAATGGCTGGGTTCACCTATCACACAACTCAAAACTAATTTAATCACATTATGGCTTAATGTTGGATGTGAAGTCGCTCAACTATTGATTCTGAAACTGCAGTGCAACACAAGATAGAAAACCCTTTAAACCAGGGTTTTCCAAATACTATTAAACTCCAGCTCCTAGCATCCCTCATGCTGGCTGGGGCCGTTGGAAGGGGGCCACAAGTCTGTCTTCAGATATTTTCTGAATAAATATGCATTAATGTCATAAGTGCTTATTTAGCAATATTCAGAGGGACATAAAAGATGACTGATCTTTTTATTTTGCCAAAAGAACACTTAGCATTTGTGGCATTTACAATATACCCATTGCATTTTAAGCATTAAATCGTGCAAAAATGTGGTATGTAATATCCTCTCCTTATTCCCTTTCTCTTGCTTCATCAGCTGCATTTCAGGAAAAGGAAATAATATTTAAAATCATGTTTGCATTCTCCACTCCTGGAACTATAGGGCTGTTGTTTCTTAACAGTTTAACAGCCTTGTTCTCTTCCAATTTTCTAAAATGTCACCAGTCCTCTAAGGGTTCTCAAATAGTACGAAGAGTTGTTTTTCAATCAACTTTATTGGTCCTCTTTTTATTTATTTATATATATCATGCCTTTATTATTTTTATTATTTTTATAAATAATTCAAGGCGGCAGATATATCCAACATACCTTCCTCTTCTTATTTTCCTCACAACAACAACCCTGTGAGGTGCATTGGGCTGAGAGAAAAAGAATGATTGGTCCAAAACCACTCAGCTGACTTTCATGGCTAGGGTGGGATTTGAACTCGTGGTCTCCTGCTTTCTATTGTGGTACCTTAACCCACAGGCCAAACTGTTCTTTAGGATATCATTTATCTGGCTCTGGAATTACCTGTGTGGTCTCTTACCCTCTCCTTATTTATTCTAAGCTGCAGTTCATATCTGTTCTAGTGGCACAGTTATGACATTTCCTTCTGAGGTAAAACAAATGCAAAATACAAATTAGGAACTTATGCATTCTCACCAATATCCATCACTACTTCACTATTTTATCCACACAATGATTCCCATACTCTTTTTTCTTTGCATTCTACACCCTCCCCCCAAAAAACTTATCATTGCTATTTTTTGAATTTTTTGCAAGCCTCAACTCATTCTCAGTTTTAGCCTTTCTGATATAATTCCTACTGTTTCTGAACACCACCTTGTGTTCTTTGGTTAGACCACCTTCTTCTTCCATCCTTTTTTCCCCCCAGTGTTTGTTTTTCTTTCTCATGATCAGCATTTTACATTATGAACTCTGTAAGGAGAAAAATCTATGTGGCTACTAAGTTGGCACCAACATGATGGTACATAATTAATTTTAGAGAGCTGGCATCCTTAGATTTCTTATTTTTCTTTTTAGGAATTGTTTGCAGCTCCATCCCATCCAATTTTGTAAGATTTCCAACCCTTCCTGGACATTTTTTTTCTTAAGAAATTGAAGCTATCATAACCCACCTACCTTTCCTTGGAGTTCACCAACATTTGCTCCTTTCATATCTAGTATGCTACTCTAATTCTTCTTTCTTCTCCTTGGTTGCTATAGATTCAAAAATAACACAATCATTTCCCTCCACATTCTAGGCAACAGTCACTTCTTCAATAAGTTCTCTCTGTCAGTGAATATTAGGTCCAGAGTAGCACAGCCTCTTGTTGTTTTTGCACCTTTTGATAAATGAAGATCTAGTTTGTTTTGGAAAAAATATATATTGTAAAAGAAAAACCACAACCTCGGCACCTTTTACTACAGTATGGTCCTGCCCAGGAAGCTGTACCTGATGATGAATTAATGTATGAATTAGGAAGAAAGGGGCATCCTCCCCTCATGAGCCAGAGCCAAAACTCATCCCACCACAGTTTCCTGTAATTTATGGTAGGAAACAAGCTTCTGCCCAAAGGCCAACTAGTAGTTGCACCAGTGTCGATTCAAAATATGCAAAAAACGTATTCTGCGGCCTGTTTTAAGGAGTGGTGCTCAGCACATAACCAATAAGGCTTGATTTTTTCAGAAATGCATTTGCACAAAGAGAAGGGCCCAGGACTTGCCCAAAGTATGCTTCTGTGGAGAGGGACCAGTTACTTTTTTTCCCCCAATGTGATTTAGATCCCCCCCCAAAAGAAATGTCATCATACTTTTTGTTTGCTTCTGTTTTCTTATGCTAAGGATTCGGGGGGGCAAGTAGTCCTCTAAAACAGGAAAATGGATTGAAATCTGAATTCATCAAAGTTTAGACACCAAGGATGACATAGAGATTTTTTCCAAGTGATACACAATTATCTTCTAATCTAGGAGGAGGAGCCAGAAGGAAGGTGAGAGACCTGACTGTAAAAGCAGTATTCCCGAGCCTAGACGGGTGTCCCCCCCCCGCCTTTCTCTTGCGAAAATTCAAATATGAAGTCCGGCAGTATTGTATTGTATTGAAATTAAATGTATTGAAATTATTGTAAATTATTGTATTGAAATTAAAGAACCCAGGAGCATCCCCAACATTCCTTTCCTCCCCCCGCCTCCCTCTCCCCAACCACCTTCCCCGTTTAGCCACGCTGGTGTTTCATTTCCTTTGCCCGGGACGGAAAGGCGCTCCTCAACTGCTAAACGGAGGGAGGGGGGAAGGGAGGGGGGGCGTCCCAAAACAGAATGAAAAAGGAGGCGGGGTCGACGAGGCCCTGGGACCCGCCCCCACCGCTTGGCGCGCGCATAAAAGCTCTCCGCCGCCTCGCCGTCGCTGCATCTCAGGAGCACTTGCGGGGCGGGACGCGCGGCGCTCCCGGCACGAGCAGACATGGGCAGGGCGCTGGCTTGGCGGCTCGTCTTCGGGCTTTTTCTCCTGGCGCTGCTTTCACCCTCTCAGGTGAGCGGCCGACTGTGAGGCCCTGCCCGCCGCGGAGTGGCTTCTCTCCGGGCCTCGGCAGCGGGATCCCGGGAATAGGTGTAGGGGGGAGCAGAGGACGTTTATTCTTATTACCTATTGCCTCCATCAGCTTAAGGGTGCCTGCCCGGGTTTTGCTTTCCAGCCGTGCGCGAAGCATTAATAAGTTGCATTTTGGGCGGGGCGGAGGGGGATTCCCGGCAGAGTTTTAAGTTTGCACACCGCGTTGAATCTTTTAATATGTAGCTTGTGGGGTAAACCTAGCCAGCTGTGGTTTATTCAAGTAAACTGAATTTAAGCAAGACATGGTTTAATTGATGTGTGGACGAAACCTGAAACTCCGTTCTCTTTCTAGCTTAGTTTTGCAGATTTGCAGGCGTAATTCCAGCCTTCTGTTGCCTCCTTTTCCCCCAATTTTCGAAGAAGGGTTGAGCGTCGTCCCTCTTCTCCCCCTTCCGATCACTTTTTTTTTTTACAGAAGTAAATTTCTTTTTAAAAAAATTTTAAAGGAGGAAACTTGGCACCCCTTCCCCTTTAGTAAGATTCCCTTTTGCAATTCAGTGTATGTCTACTCAGAAATAAAAGTCCCATTGAATTTTGAATAAGGTAAGTCATTAGGAATTCGTGCCTGAATATTTTAATCCCAGCCCCATTGACGGGATGAAAACAGATTTGTAGAGTTTGGGGTAAAATAAAATTTGTCTATTGGTTAGATTGCGATTGAATTGGAATAAAGTATCTGAAAAGCTATGTCCTGTAGCAGTTTTTAACACTGTTTTGCAAAAGCTGCCTAGAGTGGCTTTTTAAAAAAAAGTTACTGCGTTATTAACCCTCTAAAATCAACATGATAGGAAAGAGCTATGTTCTGTGAAAATTTGAAAGTAGGAAAATGCAAAGTTACCTGACAAATCTTCCATCTCCCTTTTCCTAAAAGGCTAGCAGCTGCTTCTGGGGTAGAGTAGGACTGCAGTGTTGCTGAACTCAATACATAATGGCTGGAGTAGCTGAGAGTTGGAATGTAACAAAACCCCTGCAGGCTATGTTTGGTTTTCCCCCCCTCCCCAGGTTAGATTTTCTTGCTGCGTTGGAAAGCATTTGTTGAGAGACCTCACTATTCTCTGTCAGACTTCTGTGTGGGTTCTTTGTACTGTACCTGAGCTGTGTGGAGATCCAAATTGGAAGCGAAAATGTAATTTGAATGTCTGTGGGTATGCAAGGAATCTATGGAAGAGTAGCTGTGTCTTCTGCGACTGTCCTCTCTTTGGTTTGTGGTGCTCCAGACAGATGAAGTATATATATATTCCAAATCCTATTTTGCTTTTGAATTCAGACATCTGCATAGCCTCTTTTTCCCCCCTTACCAGTAGATGTAAATGAAGATTCAATCATCCAGGCCAAAAGTATTCAAAACAGTTAAATCTGGCAACTGGACCAAAGTTTATTAAAACCGAGACATTTCTGGACCATGGAGAGGTTTCATTACTCATCCAAATAACTTCTTCAGTCAAAATGAAAATTTTGGGTGGTCAGAGTCACCAGAATGTACTAACTCTTGCCATACAAACTGCAGGGGTTTCTCTCCAAAATGAAATGCAAAATGCAAATGAAGACTCAATCCATCCAGGCAAAAGTATTTAAAAAGACTCTTGGCTCTCTACCTATCCAAAATTTTCATGTTAACTCAGTGTTTCTCAAATAGTGGGGCGGGCCCCCCAGGGGGGGCGCGAGGCTCCGTAAAGGGGGCCTCATTTGACCTCAGCCCCAGTAGCAGCCCGACGCGGAGGACCACGTGACCACCAACGCGCCATACTATGCCATACTATTTACAGTCGCGCGGGGGGGGCGCGAAATGTTTTCTTCTTCCTAGGGGGGGCATGACAGAAAATAATTGAGAAGCACTGTGTTAACTGAAGTTACTTGGATGAGTAACAAAAGGTCTAGGTTTGAATAAACTTTGGTCCTTTGTAGATACTTCCCTTTGGATACTGCTATAGAAGCAGAGATTTTAATCTCTTGTGAATTTTAATATAGCAACATAGTATAGTCCGATAATTTAAGAATCTTCTATTTTTATTAAATAAGCTTTCAAGTATTAACTTTCTAGAAATATATGTTTTATCATGCCTTTCATTATTATGTACCGTAAGTCTTTGGAGAAATTTTGGAAGCCCTGTCTGACTTGGCATTAAAAAAAAAATATCACAAGTTAGTACTTCCACAGACTCCTTTCATTTTCCATTGGAATTTCTGGAAGGAGATGTAACACTTTGGCTCAATGTTAGGACAGTAGAAGCTTAGCAGGTTAATATTTTATGCGGCCAGTTTCAAAAAGGTGATGATTTGCACTTTACTCTTGCCGCCTTATATCGGGCTTAGCAGACAAAGTTGAAGGCATGAGAAAGTGCTTTTTAAAGGAATAGCAAAGAATAAAACTGGAATGAATATTTAGCAGAAATGAATACTTAAAAGGAGCTTTGGTGAAACATCTTTGAGAAGGGATTGGAGTGACTTCAAAATGTGATTATTAATCTGTGGAGTTTACATTTTTAGTTCTTGTTAGATAACCTGCAGGTTTTTTTGTGGCAGTGAATTTATTATTGTAAGGGTCTAATAGAAAAAGCAGCATCAAGCTTAACAACAGGATTTCCTAATATTAACTTGGTAGTATGTAACAAAATGATTTCTTTGAACATAATGCTTTCTATGTGCTGTATATCTTCCCAGCTTCCTGACTTCAACTTCACAGCTAACATATGTTAACTATACATGGTGTTGTTGCTCTATACGTGTGAAATGCAACATAAGAACTTACACTAAACAACCAGAATATATAGTAGTAGACTAGAGAGTTAGGTGGCAATACTGCAAGTGCATTTCACAAGTTGGAATTCCCTTTATTAAGGGAAAAAATCCTTTTGTGTAGGATTTCTGAAACTAAAAATTTAATGGGGATAATATATGAGCAGATATGAATGCTGCCTCTTAAACTTGACTGGACTCTCAGTGCTTACTGAGTATAAATTTTGCTCAAAATAGACATATCTCCACTTGAAATGGATGGGGTGAAACTGACTTGATATATTAACATACTTGATTTGGGGAATATTATGGTGGGTTTGCAATCACTGTATGACAATCTTACATGTATTACTGTTAATTGAAGTAGATACTCAAAGCCTACCCTGCTTTCCAACACTTTCTCAGCTGCCAGATGTACCAGATATTGTTCATACGTTACATGAAGTCTGATGTCATTAGCATGACATAACTTGGTCTATCCATTCGTAGACTGGGACAATCTTCACTCCTAGTGAATGCCAGGACAGGTCCATACAATTTTCATGGCAACATTTTTGAGAGTATTTGTCCTTGTCTTCTTCTTATGATTGAGAGAGACTGACCAAGTCATCCAGCTGCTTCAAACCTAAGGCTGGACTGGAACTGTAGTGAGTAAGGAAGCAGTCTTTGAAATATGCAAGCTCTGTTGGCAAGGTATAAAGTCCAGTATATCCACATAATATTCAGAAGTGACTCAAGTGCATCTCTGGTACACTGATCTACATGGAAAAGGTACCACAGTTGGACTTGCAAGTTTCTCTTATTTAGCCAATCTCAATAAAAGTATTTTATGTGAAGGTGAAGGTGATTTCCTAGCTTCATCTACCTAGTGGGGATGACTGGAATTCATATTCTTCTGGTTTCAAACCACCATATCAAACTGGCATGGTGGTTAAAGGTCTTTGGTAATACAAAAGACTTGTGTATCAAAAATAGATTAGAGTGATGTTTTTGTGACCTGATTCACAAATTTCACAAACTCTTGATCCATGGCTTATTGAATAAACCACAGTTGACTGGGTTCAGGCTACAAATTAAGCCATACATTGTAATAGTTGGGATCACAAAGCAGGTTGGGCCATAATCCAGCTTGGTTTAAAGGGATGTTTTAGCTCAGTCAGCACACTCCTGCTTTTCTAATTCTATGCAACTTTTTAAAAATTCTTGAAATAAACATTAGTGCTAAGTGGCTGGAGACAGACAATGTGTGCGCTCAAATCTAATAGCAGATCTGAAAATGTGGTATGTGCTTATCCCATTCATGTCATTATTTGAGCCAGTTTTTACGTTGTAGTCAGGTTTCTAAAAGTCTTGTTGACTGTATAGTAACCAAAACAAAAGAAATAATACCTGTGCCGTGAAATTTGAAGTAATTTTAAGGCCATTTAAAGTAATTTAAATTCCTAAAACATTATTTCATCCCCTGCCTGCCATGGCATGCAAGAACAAAACTATAAATTGATTTCTTGTGCAATTTTATTTCTGGTCTTATAACTATTACCCTGTTTCAGACTTTTCACCTTAAAAATTTTCCACTTTTCTAAAGTGTCAATAATCTCCAGCATTATTAATGTGATTGTTTATTCAGAAATGTTAAATAAGCTGGAAATAAGGTGTTTCATATCATGTAAGTCAAAACCAAACAAGCATGATACGATGCAGTGTAATGTCTGAATCTAGCGGTAGATTTCTTTATGCGCTGGAGTAAGAATGATAAAATGTCAGTTATTCTGTCTAAAATTACCTCTAATAGCATTTTGATTTTCTGATTGCTAACTTTTGATATGGACTCGGTTAAATCTGACAAAGTGAAAAGACAAAGAATATGTTTCAGGGAAATTATGATTTGATAGATGACGAAGTATGGTGTGTGTGTGATAGGTATGTTGATGTCAGAGTATTATTTCCAAGTTGTCACTGTCATTATTGGTATGGGATGTACAAAAAGTTGGACTGTGAGTTCTCGTTCTCGCTGTCATGGAGTTCTTTCCTTATTGACTATCTGGCTCATCACTGACATATCGCAAGAAAAAGATATTGTTTGCTTTGCATTTTACATCGAGTTAACATATATTTTTACTGCAATCCTATATTTGTTTATCTTGGAATAAGCTCCAGTGAACTTGATGGGGCTTTTTTCAGAATAGGGAATTATGCTCTTTAAAGTGTACTTTTTAGGAAGGGCAGTGATGCTTATTCTATGTGTGTTTCATGGTAAAATAAAAAAAAACCCACTACTTTCACAATCACTCTATATAGAGTAATGTAATAACATAAACCAGGGGTAGGCAACCTTGGCTCTTTTATGACTCGTGGACTTCAACTCCCAGAATTCTTGAGTCCGCATACAGTATGCTTACCCCTGACATAGACCAATACACTATAAGCCCTGTAAGGCAGAATGCAAAATGTGCTGATTGATTTTACAGTCTTTTTTTCTTCGTCTTTTGCATATTTAGGGAGGAGAAAATAAAACAGTTACTGACACTCCGCGTAATCATTCAGCTGTGACTCCTATGTCACTTAACGTAAACACCACCACCAAGGGACATGGAAATTGTCTTCAGTCAACCACCGGCCTCTTCATTCTCTCAGTCTCTCTCCTGTACTTTTGTTAAAGCATCTGGTCTTGGGAAAACAACATCCTTCCCTACCGAGTTCCCTGATTCATCTAAGATGGTGAGATCTTCATATTCTGAGAATTTAAAAAACAACAACCGCACAAAATACTTGTCTCCAGCCAGTGCAGTTAAGCAACAGTCCAGTCATTGATACCAATTTGATCAAAACTCTTGGTAAGAATACCTGGTGAATTGAATCAATCTTCCTTCAAAAGTAACCTGATTCGCAAGGCAGCCTATGGATTCCAACATTCAACACCTCGAACTCGTATTACAAGAAAAATACAACTTGACAAGCCATGGATCATGCCTTCTAAGGGGAAAGAGTTGATACGATCAAGCTATGCAAAATAAGGAGCTTAATTTGAAAATGATGCTCATCCTCTTTAAGTTTATAAAACCATTAAAAAAAATAGCGCTGAAACTGGGTGTTTTTTTTTCCTCAATTTAAGATACAAGGATATCTAGCAGAAGTCATTCTAATCAGAATTTTGTTATGGAATTTCCCAGTTAATCCACTGATTTAAAAAAAATTGTTATAGTTCAAAATGGAAGTTTGCATAATTTAAAACCAATTGGAAACATTTTCTGTATTTTTTTTTAAATTTTATTAAAGCTGTAAGTGAACCAAATGCATCAGCAGAATAAGATATATAAAATCGATTGTAAGATTATTTGCTAATAGCCAATATAAAATAAGTAATAAGAAAATAATGAATCAACTTACATAATTAAACTTGAATAGTTTTTCTCATAGCAGCCTCCTCCTAAAAGTTTCTGGGGGTCATTTCTAAATGTCAGTGTTGGTGCAATTAGTGTTTAATTTATTCTTTCAATGAAACATCTTTGGGCAAATAATTTTCCTTTACGTTGAGTGAAAACACACAATGTTTAAATCCTGAAACATTAATCCTTAAAGTGTGTATCTTTTAAAGGTTGAAACTGACATATTTGCACAAATTATTTCTATTCAAAGTGTTCTGTACAGTAAGTAATTTGAACTAAAGCTGGTACTAAAATGTTATCCAAGTGTTTGGCTCTTCAGAAATAAATAATGGAAAGTCTTGTGGGTAGAACCACATCCATAGACAGTCTTGTTCACTTACGATGTGTGATCATGGCTTTAAATGCACACTTGTTTGTTTGATTTAGTCAGTTACCCAGAATCTGTATACATCCATTGCATTGTCAAATACTTATATAATAAATCTTGGGATGGGGGGGAGGGATTTATGCATTCCTTTTGTATTGAGTAAACTGACTTCATGATTATGTAACTATGCTATAATTTTAAATCAAACTAAATAAAACAATGGATCTACTTCTAGTACATTCTGGTTTTTTTGATAATCAGATCTTCGGTATTCTGCTAACAGGGCAGAACCTTCTCTAATTGAGTAACTGGATTCAAAAGAAACATTAAGTTCTATTCCTAATAATCTTGTCAGTGACCATGCACATCACAGGATTTGTTTGCTTGGTTTAGGATATCTCAATGGCTATGGATTGAATCTGGGGGCATCTCTGAGGCTGGAGACCGGAAGGAGTATTTTGGGTGTGTGCAAAAGGGTGTCTGCATGTCCTAGGAAAAGATGCCTCTGCTTTAAGGGTTCCTATGTTTCATGAAACCTAATTTGATTTAGGGAAGCTGCATTAATTGTATCTGTTAATCAAATCTCCTAATTACATGTCCCGCTTCGGCTCAAGTCAGTGCAGGATAACTGAATTGTTTAACTGTACTTGAAAGAGACTGGAATAAACTGCGGAGACATACAGTGGAAAACTTTTATCTGCTTTCTGTGGTTGCTCTGGCTTCTAACCATATTAAAACTGAATGAGTTCTGTATCCTGCTCATTGACTTGGAAAAAGATAGCTTGGTAACCTGGAAAGGTTTTTTTTTTAGTGAAATTTAATCACAGGACAATGAAACCTTTGAGAAAACCGCAGACGTGCCAGTGAGAACAAGGTGTATTTATCAAGTCGTAGGGGAAATGGCAGACCCTTCCTGTTAATAATTTCCCAATTGAATAATTCTCCCCCAAGTGGGAGAAACATGATGGCTGGATGCTAGACAAGATGATAATGCTAAGTAATCTGGGCTGTTAAGCTCATTTTAGGGCTTAAAAACAAGCTTCTATGTGGCACAAAACTATGCCATTAGTTGTGATCTGGGTTGGCAACAAGGCAGAGGGATGCATGTGGTTCTACTCCTGATTTAAACCCAGCTAAACTATACATTCAGTGTTTGGATCAGTCAAAATTATCTAACAAGATTAATCTGGATAATTGATTCTGGAAAGCCTTGAAGCAGTTGAGCTTGTTTAATGCTATGACCCTGCTTTAGTTTTTCAATATATTTTACTGAACTTTAAAGTCACTGGGAACACAGTTAGAAACCTTAAAGTATTCACTTTGGTATATATCTGTGTTTCTTAAACTTCTTTTTCTCTTAGAACCTCTTCCCACTTTTTAAAAAAAAATATGAAGGACTCCAAAAGAGCTTTTGTTTGTATAAATTATATTTATTTGCACTTACTGTATTAAAAATTAATATATTTGCTGCTGCTACCACTTCTCATAATTGTTTGATAAGATTTTAATGAATTATTTTTCAACCTAGTCTAGCAACTAATTTTGTTTTGGGAAGCCCCTGAGGGGATGTTGGGGAACCCTTAGGTCCTAGGATCACATTTTAAGAAACACTGTCCTAGACCAAGGGTGTCAAACTGGCAGCCTGCAGGTCAGATATGTCACACGCAGGCCACGCCCACCCCGGCTCTGCAAGGGCAAAAAACATTGCGATACGTTATGATACATCACGTGATGTGATTGAGTTTGGCACCCGTGTCCTAGACAAAAGCGTTAAAAGACCAAATGGACCTTGTTTATTCACTTTGCTCTTTAGATACTGTGAGAAATGATATTGAAGAAACAGTTGCACTCACACCTGTGATTTTCACTGTATCTAGCATTCTATATGTATCTATGTATGCATATATTAAACTCATTTCTGCTAGAGTCTGTTCTTCCTTTTAGACATCTGAAGGCTCAGATTTCCCAGTGGCAAACAACATTCAATGATTACATTGTGTCACACAATCTGCATTCTAACGCAGTCTCTTTTTTTTAATAGTAAAAAGCAACTTTGAAATACTATAGATATCATTTGCTTGCGCAGGAAATTTTTATACCAGCTCTGCATTTAAAAGGCATTATGTAGTATTGACTGCTAGGGTTTCTCTGAAGTCTACCATTTTATGTACAGTGTAATGCCAGACACATTTACTCAATACGAAACCTTATTTCGTTCAAAGGGACTTATTCTCATGCAAGGGGGAATAGCAGTCACATTCCAAGGCTTACTCTTTGCTAAAGTCCTGAAAAGCAACTTGATCTCTCCTTCAGTTAGCAGCCTCTGATCAGTCAAATGAAACTCTCAATTTCCTGGTCATTAATACGTTTAATTGCATATTCTTAATGTCCCAGAGCTGCTTAGGAGACATTATTGATTCAATTCTGTTCTGCCAATTTTCTAAATGTTTTCTTTCTTCGGATATGAACTTTTGTGTCCTTCAGCGACCGATAATCACACTGCTGTCACATTCAAGATCCACACAAATGAATATCTTATTTTTCTGGTTTTCTCAACATCTTATTTCTTTCATGGCTGGCAAGTTTCAGCTTTAAAAGTGATACAATTTTAAAAACTGATAATGCTTTACAGTGATAAGGACCTGCAAATGAAGAGAAGGAGGAGGGGGACATGATAGCCGTGTTCCAATATCTCAGGGGTTACCACAAAGAAGAGGGTGTCAAGCTATTTTCCAAAGCACCTGAAGGCAGGACAAGGAGCAATGGGTGGAAACTAATCAAGGAGAGAAACAACCTAGAACTAAGGAGAAACTTCCTGACAGTAAGAACAATTAACCAGTGGAACAACCTGCCTCCAGAAGCGGTGAATGCTCCAACACTGGAAGTTTTTAAGAA
>JANHFS010006482.1:184769-194938 GCA_032467975.1 Trimeresurus albolabris | reverse complement strand
CTCCAAGGTCCCTTCCAACTTTATCATCATCATCATCATCATCATCATCATCATCATCATCATCATCATCATCATTATTAATATCATTGCAGAATTGTAGTTTCCTGCCTGCATTTCCCAGCGTATTGACTCCAATACCGAGCAAAATGCGTAAGTAAGCATTCTGATTAGTATTGGGTTTAGGGCATCGCTCTGCATTCAGAAGTGAAAAGGTCCTTCAGTCTATGCAGGTGTGTGAATGCAGTCTCTGCCTGCAATTTCTTAAACCAGGCATACTAGATTTTCATGCCCCTGCGGGCTGTCCCACTCACTCACTCACGCACACACACACAATGGTGGCTTAATGGATTTATTAATATTCCCTGGCAGTTTTCTTCAACAAAAAACCCAGAACTGTCCCAATTAAGTCCAGCCAAAAGCAGGCCAATGCTAGTCCACAGAGCAATGGCCCATGAGTCCTCAAGTCACCCGAAGGTTTCCCAGACCAGACAAATCCTCTAGGCAAAATTAAATCCACAACACAAGAGGGTCCACGAGGCAAGAAAAGGCCAGAGTTCACAAGGCACGATCTAGGTAGGGTGTTAATCCAAAGCAAGGCAGGAATCACAGTGACCAGCAAACACACAGCTAGGAGACAAACACGTTCCCAGCATCTCCTCCATCTGTCTACTGTGAGAAATAGCCAGCTTCTAGTGCAGCCCATCAAGAAGGGCGAGGCTGCCTCCTCACGAGTAATCTGGCTGGCCTTCTCTGCTCTTGCCTTCTCTCTGCCCTCCCTGTTCTTGGATCAGGTGTGGAAGGCAGTTCCTCTTCCTCATCACTTACCAGCTGCAGCTGCCTGCTTTCCCCCCCTGAAGCCTCAGGGTTGTCCTGCTGCAGCTGTGCTTCAGCCAAAACCTCACTTACCAACTGTCTCACTTAGCAGCAGAAATTTTGGGCTCATTTGTGGTCTTAAGTCGAGGACTACCTGTACTATGCTGAGCTCCAGAAGGAAAGGCACGGTGTAAATCTTGTCCCAGCACACCCATCGTGCTGTTCAGAATGATTATCTATATAAATAAAAATTTAAATGTTTGTTTGTTCAAAATCTTAAATCTCTGAAAGTTCTTCACCAATTGCTTTGAAATTTTGATACAACGTTGCATTCGAATGTGCGCATGTTTTATATATCTACTATTATATAGATATCACACCTGTGACAGGTAAAAACATGCCTTTTTTGAAAAACAGCGCCATCTGTTGGCTGAGTGAACGAGAGCCATAGCAACGCGTGGCCAGGTACAGCTAGTTTTAAATATGTAACTTAGTTAAACTTTTAAAATGTCATAGTTAATATTTCTTTGAAAAAGCAATGAGTTCCTATTATTATATTTTAATACCACTATATTACTATTGAATAAAAGATGATATATTTTTTTAAAAAACCTAAACTATTATATATGGAAAAAGAACTATATCACAAAGAAAATAAGTGTAATAAACTAAGGAGAAAACAAACAATGAAAAATAGTTTCTAGAACATGAAGAAAACCTTAAAAACAAACAAACATACAAACAAAAAACAAAAAAGCCTTACCATTAAAAAAAATAACTAAAAAAACCTTGAATAATATGTAACTATACAAAGAAGAAATATGCTGTATACTTAAGCAAAATTCCCCCCTCTTATTAAAATGATATAACTTTGTTCAGTGTTGCTGGTATTACAGTTTTAAACAATGAATTAAAGCTAGACCAGATGGATAAAGGCTTGGAGTCCACCTATGGAAAATTAACTTTTTCTGCAGGGTTGATTCCTTATCTGCCAGGGTCACTGGTGCCAAAATGTTGCCATGTGGTCCATGCTGATGATACTGGTTGTATTAAGAAGAGAACATAATTCAAAATGCAAATGTAGCACGGATAACATCTCCCCTGGTTTCTCTCTCTCTCTCCTTCTTTTCTAGGTCACAAAGTTAAAACAAAAAGGCCACAATCCATGTAAAATGGGGGTGTCCAATCTGGACAACTTTTAAGACTTGTGGACTTTAACTCCCAGAATTCATGGCTGGCTGGGGAATTCTGGGAGTTGAAGTCCACAAGTCATAAAAGGGCCAAGTTTGAAGACCCCTGCTCTAAAGGTACGGCTAAAGGTATCCCCTGTCCAGTTGAGTTTGGCTCTAGGGTGGGATTCAGCCAGTTCGCACCACTTCGGCAGAACCGGTAGCTAATTTTTTGTTGCCCAGGCCCAGAGTGGACTTCCGGAAGCAGCATCCACACAGAAAACCGGTTGTTCACGTATTTGAATCCCACCACTGGTGCTGCTCATCTCCGTTTCTTAGCTAAGGGAGCCAGTGGTGTCTGAAGACACTTCCACGGCCATGGGACCAGCATGATTATATGCCAAGGCGCACAGAATGCTGTTACCTGCCCACCAAAGTGGTACCTATTTATCTATTCACATTTGCATGCTTTCAAACTGCTAGGTGGGCAGGAGCTGGAACAAGGAACAGGAGCTCACCTTGTCATGCGGCGCTCAGATCTCAAACCCAGGTGTTGGCTTTCCAGTTGATGAGCTCAGCATCTTTAACCACTGAGCCCTCAATAAATATCAGAGGGACAGACGATGGTAACTGTTTAAACAAAGTGATCGATAGATCTAATATTCTCACTTTGGGCTGCCACTGGCTCTTCCTGGCCTCCAGCACAGGTCTTTCCATCACCACCAGATCCTTCAAATTGAGGAGACCCAGGATTAAACCTGGCGTTTGGCATACAGGAAGTGAGGAGGGTTGAATTCTCAAGCACCTTCCATTCATTCTTCAAGATTATTTCTAATCAAGGATATTGTTCCTAACCAAAAGGAAGACAACTCCTAATTGTTCCAATAGAAGAGAGCATTTATAGCAGGGGCGTCAAACTGCCGGCCCGCGGGCCAGATGCATCATATCAAAACCGTGCCCACCCCATTGCCAGCAATAGCAAAAAAGACGCGATACGTCACAACACCTCACGTGACTTCTGAGTTTGACATCCCTGATTTATAGCTTAGGATTGGTGGGATCCTTGCTGCTCTCATAGCTTGGTGGTTTTCTTGCAGACGTTTCATTACAAAACTAGGTGCTGATAAGATTTCCTCTTATTTTTGTATACTAGTGGCTTGCCCTGTCAGTGTTGGTGATTGGTGGGAGTTTTTCTTAGTGGGTTCCTTGAATGAGCTGTTGTTTACTGTTCATTTGTTTATCTGAGTTGGTAGTTCCTTGATTAGAATATTGTTTACTTCTCGATTGTTGGTCTAGTGTTAATCTTGGTGTTAATCTCTGCTTATCTAGGTATTGATTGCTAGTGAGGAGGTGTTTTGATCTTTTTGATTGTCTCCTTTGAGTCTCCTCCTATTTGACCTATGAGTTGTTCAAAGCATATGTCTAAAGCTGAAATCCCAATAGATGATATCTATCTATCTATCTATCTATCTATCTATCTATCTATCTATCTATCTATCTATCTATCTATCTATCTATCTATCTAGAGATAGATATAGATATACAAACACACATACATATACATATATATACACACACACACATTTTGGGTAATGTTTTTAATTTGCATACTGCCCAGATTCATAGTGGGTTGCATGGGCTTATAAATTGAAAGCATAAATACATAAATAATACAAATACTAATTTTGGCATATATGCTAATTCATTTTGTGGGATTGTGTATTTTCTTAAAGAAAATCCAATTATAGATTGTTAAAAATTTCAGAAGATGGTAGACCCTATCATCATACTTGATCATTTGCTATACGGATTGCAGATGACATGCAATGCTGGGAAGGCCTGAGACTGCATTTATTTAACAGAGGAGGCAAAGATTCCTACTGGGGGAGATCCTATTGGTAGAATATATCAATTGTAGCATGTCGTGGCCTCCACTCCATATGAGATTTGCAATCTTTTAATGTGCTTTTTGGATTTTCTTCCAGGTGCCTTTTAATTCTGAGTGAGAAACGTGGAACTTTTAGTGAAATAAAAAAAATCTCAACAATAAAAAAAAGAACATTCCAATCCTCCTACTCACTTTTCATAGCCTCAGTCAGATCACCATCACTTTACTCACTATGGAAACCATGAATGGAATCTTCCCCCCCCCCTCATTCCATTAAGCATTGCTTCTAGATACCACCCTTTGGCCTGCCCTCATGGAGGCTCCACAGGAATCTTCCACGAGGGGTAAATGAAGATAAATGCTTGGGGAAAGGTTTCTAAAGATCTTGGGTTGTTTATGGCCAGCAATGTGACTCAGTGCAATGCAACACAATGAGTTTTATGACTCATTTAATAAGACACAATCTGACTGCATCCAATTTGTTTAGTAGATTTATATAGGGCTTTATATAGAAAAGGATGGGTCCTTATTCCAATTCTATGTTGTGCATACGCAACAAAATAATCTATCAGTCCCAATTATGTCTCCTGTGATAGGCAGTGGTTCTCAAAACTTCAAGCTAGGATTTTTCCAACTCTACGTGGAGATGGTTGAGCCTTCTATAGATTGGTTTTATCACCAATCTAAAGCCCCAAGCCAGTGAGTAGAGCATTCATCCCATTATTGGTATGGCAGTTCTGAAACATTAAAGACTACCGCAAGGGAGTCTTAGCTCCCACCTGTTATAAAATAGCTTTGCAGATGACAAAATGTTATTTTTACCAGGTTTTAGTTTTGCTTTAAGGAACCATTAGACCTTCATGAATGTTCTCAGCAGAAACGGTATCTGTTTCCTGGTGTGAGCAATCCAAAATTGAAAGAAGACCATTCCAGCTCATTCTTTCATGAGACTCGAGTAATAGCGGTGCCAGTAAACCAATGTGAAAACAGCCACTGAAGAAAGGAAATAAGTTGAGATCTTGCCATCATCAACTGCAGAATTGTTTTCTCAACTCAACTCAAATGTCATGGAAAGTTAGGAAATATATTATGAAAATCATTTCCATCACAAGCTTCTTCAGAAAAACTTATCTTAACCCAACTCATTTTTTTTAAATATAAGGACTGTTTGTGATCTTTGGGCTAATGAGTGTAAAAATAACATGAGTTTCAAGGGAGTCTCCTAACTATCCATCCTAAGCACTATTCTATATCACACTGCTGTTAAGGCAAGGGTTAGACAGGAAAAGAGAACCAGTTTGGTCTAGTGGTTAAGCTGTTAAGCCCTAGAAAGGAGGAGACTGTGAGTTCTAATCTCACTTTAGGCATGAAAGCTGGCTGGGTGACCATGGGCCAGTCACTTCCTCTCAGGCCAACTCACCTCATAGGGTTATTGTGGAGAAAATAGGAGGGAGGAGTGTTATACATGTTTGCCACCTTGAGCTATTTATAAAAATAATAAAGACAGGATATAAATAAATAGATAAAAAGTAACAGAACTTGCATGCTAGACAGTTCCTTAAAAAATCAGAGCTACCCATCTTTTGTTAGGAAAATTACCACTATTATAGGAGATATCTGGAGATATCTGTGGAAGAATAATTTTGAGTAGAAAAAAATATGCGTCTCTCTTCTAAATACCTCAATTACACATAATATAATCTAGATTCAGGTGTATTTACCTATGTTATAGACATAATAAAAACAGAGACTGAAATTAAGAATCAGTCATTCTGTCTCAGCCCAGCCAGAGTTGTAGCTGTGGAGAAGCCCAGAGGCAGGAAAGCTACATATGCACCTGAACAGAAAAACAGAATAGATATCCAACAAATAAATAAACTTGTCATAGGAACACCGTAAACTGGACCGCTGGCCCATATAACTAACCCTAATGATTAGTTTAGCCTCAAACACACCAAGCTGTTAATAGTTAAATAGATAATCTATGATCTATTTATCATCTATCTATCTAATAGCTGTCAGCTATGTGTCCATCAAACCTCTCCTCTTCAAGACAAAACAAAAATTCAGCAAAAGAAACGAAGGCACAAAAATATGGAAGTGACAGCATTCCTTGTGATGGCTGGTAAGACTTAGAAAATGTTCTTGTCTCAATGAGTTGGGTCATTAGAAATCATCTGCAGCTGCTGGCGCATAGACATGACCTTGTAACCAAAGGAGGGGGCAGCTGGTTGAGTCAGCTGTATGATGCAAAGTCAGCCAGATAAAAGAAACAGGTTTTGACTGTCCACCACTTTTACGTATGTTGAGGAATTTTCCAGTTGAGAGGTTTAAACTGCTTACCTCTCGTTTTGGGTTGTAGTCCATTAGAATTCCTGATTGAACTTTGAACTGTGATTAACTTGCCCATGAACTTGAAGACCACCAAAAGAAACCCCTTCAATCTTCATTTCCTTTCAAAGGTGTAGCAGCTGGGACTAAGATGAATGCTTGGAATGTCTGACAAATCACTACTTAGTGAACAGAGTAAAAATGTGATTGTGGGTTAGTGGCTAGAAAGTTAAGCTGCAAATTGGAAAAAAAACAAAGTTCAAACAATAATTGCTCAGTATGCCAGTAAGAGGTCTTGCAATAATGAGAGAAAGTTGTCCTTACCGCATGAGACAATGCAGACACACAGGGCCACATTTATGATGCTGACTCTTGTATATTAAAAAAAAATCAGCACAGAGGGAACTTCCATACCATCACCATTTCTGTCCTCCTTAACTCTCCCAAGTGGACTATAAAATCCCCCAATGTCATGTCTCAATGAGTTGGGTCATTAGGAATCCATGCTGAGGAATTGCATGGATTGGCCAATACTCCTTCCAACTGGCCAATGGGAGAACCCCCCCCCCAAATAAATGCTCTTTACATTTTCCATCCTTCCTTTCCCTGCTCCTCATTTGGTTATGGGAAGAAAAAAAAATAAGGCAATTGCATGTAGAAACAATAAAATGTCTCCCACCCTGAAATATTTGAATATTTGAAACCAAAAATATTTGGGGAGGGGGAGTAGAATTGCAGAATGCTTTGACCCCCTCCAGGAGGAAGAGGAAAGTTTGAGCCAGTCACTCTCTCTCAGCACAGATCACCACACAGGGTTGCTGTAGTGGGGAAAATAAGAGAGGAAGCATTTTGGGTATGTTTTCCACTTTGAGTCATTTGTAAAAATAATAAAGATGGGATATAAATAATCAAATAAACAAAAAAAATCACTTTTTATGGGAACTGAATTTCTAGGCCTTTTAAAGCCAATAAATAATTTTAAAAAAAATATATATCTAAAACTGAGTCATTGGATGTGAACAGAATGGATGATTTGGCTGACCATCAATAGAGAGAAATTGTGTCTTTGTTCCTGGTATATTTGCCAATGAGCTTCAGATCCCTTTCTTAAATTTCTTTTTATTTCTTCAAAGTGGGAAGAGAGCGAGAGAGAGAAAGGGAAGGAAGGAAGGAAGGACAATTTTCATGTACAGAGAGAATTTATTTGGTCATATCTCAGATCAGCCAAGGCATCTGATTAAATCAACTGCGGCATCCTATTTTTATAATCTTGGACATTCTTTCTCTACTGCAAGATGAAAAGAAGTGCTCCTTTCCATTCTAAAAAGAAACTGGGACCCTTCAGCTTGAAGAACCTGCTTTGTACCCTAGGGGATTGTGATCCCCTTTGCATAAAAACAGAGGCCATTGAGCAAGACTCTGCCCAACAGCATCTTGGATCAAAGCAGATTGTTTTGTTGGCACCAGTTGACTCAGATTTTATCACAATTAACTCAAAAGGGGTGGAGAAAGAGGTAACAGACGAGAATGCTTTCGGAAAAAAGAATAAAAAAACATTGTAATGCATCATTGTTCCAATCTCAGAATCAGCATAGCCTTGTACTTAATCTCCTGACTAAAACAGAATGAGATTTAATGTGAAAGCTTGCATTTGAGGAGAAAAAGTAATTTCTTCACATCGCTTAATCAGGCCATGCTAGATTGGCCATTATGAGAGACAGACCCTGGATAATTAGGAAATTTAGTCTTAGTCAATAAACCATAGTTCTTAGGGCCATGGTGAACCACTCCGTTTCTTTTCAGGTCAAGGTTAAAAGATGACCTTTGTAATCTGACATCTCAGGCTTTGTTTATGGTTAAATATTATTGTTTTAATCAAACAGATTTACTAAGCACTATGTGTTCTGTTTTTTTTATGACTTTGGTCAAGAAATGGTAATCTTGTATCAGTTGCTTTCTGACAGCACTCATACCATATTCATAAACATCTTTTAGCCACATTGCATAAAAAATGAATTTGTAAAACAAGTAGTATTTTTCTTATTATCAGATGCTGAGTGTGACATCTGTCTGATATCCTCTTTGTGATATTTGTGTGATACCTTCATTTGGACAGATATAGAATAGGTGATTAGGGTAACCATTAGCCTAACCCTAATCCTGGCTCAATAGTAATGACTGTGAGAGTCATTACTGGAATCCTAGTGGACAATCACTTAAATATGAGCCAGCAGTGTGCTGTAGTCACCAAAAAAGCCAACACAGTTCTATGCTGCATTAACAGAGGGATAGAATCAAGATTACGTGAAGTCTTAGTATCACTTTATAATGCTTTGGTAAAACCGTATTTGGAATATTGCATCCAGTTTTGGTTGCCACGATACAAAAAAGATGTTGAGATGCTAGAAAGGGGGCCTAGAAAAGCAACAAAGATGATTAGTGGACTGGAAACGAAAACATATGAAGGAGGATTGCCAGAAGTGGGTATGTCTTGTCTAATGAAAAGAAGGACTAGGGGTGACATGATAGCAGTGTTCAGTGGTGGGATTCAGCCAATTCGCACCAGTTCGGTAGAACCGGTAGCTAATTTTTTTGTTGCCCAGGCCCAGAATGGACTTCCGGAAGCAGCATCCACATAGGAACCGGTTGTTCATATATTTAAATCCCAGCACTGGCAGTGTTACAATATCTAAGTTGCTGCCAACAAAGAAGAGAGGGATCAACCTAGTCTCCACAGCAGCTGAAGGCAGGACAAGAAACAATGGACAGAAATTAATCAAGGAGAGAACTAAGGAGAAACTTCCTTAGAACAATTAATCACTGGAACAGTTTGCCTTCAAAAATTATGGATGCTCTTTTTAAGATGAGATTGGACAGTCACTTGTCTGAAACCGTAAGGGTCCCTTCCAATTCTGTTATTCTATTTCTATCCAGCAAATCAACATGTAATATTAGAGGATATCTTTGGCAATCTCACTCACACTAATATTCATATGCCAGCTCTTGACACCCTCATCTACTATTTATTGTAAGACCTCCAAATAAACGATAAAAGGATGCAAAGGAAAAATGTATAGAAAGATTTTTAACAAAAACATGGAGGATAATAAACTTACATTGTATAGATCTAATTAAAAAAAGATACAGTTAACTTCAACCAACTGCAGCTGCACATCCATCTCATTGGTATGTTGAGCCTTTCTGCCTGGTGATAATAAAATAATCTAACATATTCGAATGACTAAAGATTACGGCAGGTTGACTGAGGAGCAGGGATCTGGACATTTATTATTTTAAAAAAAATGTAATTATAATTTTATTGAAAGTTTTTACATAATTAAACGATAAACAAGAACCAATGTAAAAAAAGAGTAATAGAAAAAGAAAAAGTGTTTGAAACAGAGAGAAAAAGAAAAATTAAAGAAGCAGCTTCCAATCTTTAGACGTTAAAAAAAACTTTTATCTTTTCTCTCCCTTTAGAACTATATTACATAGTTTCCTTCTTCCCATATTAAACCACCCCCAAATCACAAGTTCATTTTTATCCAATTTCAGCAAAAAGTCCATGTCTTTCATGAAAGTAGTTGTTTTTTCTCTAATTAAACAAGTCAATTTGGCCATCTCTGGAAGTTCTGTCGTGTTCATAATCTATTCCTCCATTGTAGGTGCTTCTGTATTTTTCCACCTTTGTGCTTATAAGTAGCCTTGCTACAGTTTCCGTATATGAATGTGTTGTCTACAGTAACCTGTTCTGCTCCATTGCTGACCTGATCCAGTGGGCTTTTGAACCACGAACATCCAACATACAGAGAAGGCATAAATAGAGGAATGGCTGATTTTACCTATTGCACTTTAGGTACTTCTCTACATGATAACAAACATAAATATTCAATTTGTTGTTGTTGTTAATTGCGCAGTCGTGTCCGACCCATCGCGACCCCATGGACAACGTTCCTCCAGGCCTTCCT